>JAOEHX010065676.1:0-16462 GCA_025448015.1 Bolborhynchus lineola | reverse complement strand
GCTTTCACAATCCAACCTTAATATATAAAATGCTATAGGATCTTTTGAGATAAAATTCTCTGGAGTATCCCATTCATCTCCTCTTCCTTACTTTGTGGAAGTACTCAGTCTTTATATAATATTCATCCCTGATTACAGGCTACAAGACTGTTCTTTTTGTCTGAAGAACTAGTTATGAAAGAAGGCTAGGTTTGGGTTTTCTGCTTTTATGCACAGCAAACATGCAATTTTGTTACCGGTAGCAACAATCAGCTCAGAAAATGATTAGGCTTTTAAGTGACTGGGTTTTGTGAAAAAAAAAAACTGTAAACCGGAAGGTGTGGGCTGTTTCTGGGGTTATTAAGATTGCACTAGAAGGAATTCAGTGAAGAGAGAGATTGAGTGAGACTCCTACACCAGTTTCCATTTGATGCTGCTAAGTCAGAGGAATTCCTCCAAACTTATGAAATTTGCAAAATTCTAATTAAGTGTAAAATTTGGGCCTTGATGTTTTTCAGGGCTAGAGCCAGATTTTCTCAAGCTAGCTTCTGTAATTTGGAAAGGTTAATTATAGTGTTGAGCAATATTTTAATTTATTCTAATTTATCTCATCTGGATTCATTCTTCTAATAGGTTTGCATATCTTTACATTCATTACAGTCCATTAAGGTAGAACCTTTTAACAAATACTCATTTGTGGCCACTTTCACCACTTTCCACTTGAGCCTAATTCTTTCCCAAATGTAAAACTCTTTAAAAGTCTTGTCATGAAAGGTCATCTTGCAGTGAAAATAGTATTCAGCATTTCAGCTCTGGCATGGAATGGCAAGTTATGCAGAAGTCTCATCCATTTCAAGATGAATCTCAGGGAGAATGGAAAGCTGGAGGTTTTCTTCCTTAAAATTACAGTTTTTCCATCAGGTTTTAATGATACACCTCTCACAAAAGCTAGTGCGTCTACTGACCACAGTTTTCATCTGAGATTATTTGATATGACTAAATAAAGGCCCAGAAAGAATGCAAAGGCTTTGCTGGAGCGCCCTGCTCTTGCACTGTGAGAACAGACTCAGCAGTCTCACCAGGGCTCATTCTTAACTCAGGGAGATGAAGAGTGGATATAACAGCTGAAAAGACCATCTGAGGTGCTTATGCAGGTCACATACTCAACCATGTGTACACTTGGACTGCTTTGCCTTAACTTTCATAAACGTTGTGAGAACAAGCCAAATGTTTTATTTTGTTATTTGTACTGTGGTACCACCTTCTTCCTCAGGTGTGCTTCTGTTCTGCAAACATACAGCAATAAAGATATGTCTTGCCTTAAGGGCTTTCTAGGTTTAATGAAAAATAACAGCAACAGGTTGCAGCAAACAGACACATGGACACTAGGAAACAACTGGTTAAAACAACTTAGAAAAAAATGCTGTGGAAATAACATGTTTGTAATATTTTTTTATAGGCATCATAGCAAATACGAGATTGTGCATTCACTTGGGGCTGAAATGGCCATTTAGAAGCTGCCAATGATAGCTGCCAAGTGATAAAGACATTTTTTAAAGTCCAGGTAAAACTGGAATAGAAATGTTTATTGAGTCAGCTGATATTTCCCAAAAAAGCATGTGAAAAACATATCAAATAAAATGGTACTTCCTATTGAACAGTGAGTTATGCTGTTCTCAACTCTGTTCCCTTCCATGCACATTTTTAAGAGTCTCAGTAGCGATACTTTTTGGGTTTTATTGCTTCATTGACCTCATGGTCCTTCAGCTGGAAATCCCAACAGTGATGTCTGGGCCAATTTTCATGGGAAAAAACTACCACTTTGCACCTCGGATTTTTTTTCACTCCTTATGTCTTCTTTGGTAGACGTTAGTTCATACTGGAGAAAACTAAACTTATTGAATAACAAAATATAGGGCAGCAATTTATATATTCAGTCGATATTATCCAATAATTTATGTGCAAGGAAGTTTAACAAGGGGGCAATGTGCAAATTTTGCACCCAATTAGTATGCTCCAGTCAGTGCTAATAACACCATAAGTGTAAACAATAGGGAGTATGCGTGGCTCATAATGAAAAGTACATAGTGCTAAGTAAAAAACATTACAAGAGTCATAATTATCCTTGTCATCTTCATCCTTACCACCTGCTGCACTGGACAGCCCAGCCACTGCCTCTCCAGAGGAGGACAGTCACCTGGGACCCTACCTCTACTCCTCCTGGCTGGGCATAGGGAAGAAATTTCCCTCTTTTCTTTCTTTCTTTCTTTCTTTCTCTTCCCTCCTTCCCTCCTTTCTTATGTTTTTATTTTTCTCCAGAAGTAATTCACACTGTTAGAGTGGACATATGTCATCAGCGACAGACCGCACTAATAAGTGTCTCTGAAATTGGATCCTGTCTCACTATCCTTTATGTAAACGTCACAATTTTCACAGCTTTACTGTCCAGCTTCAGAAATTCTGGGCTTGATGTGAGTTTTTAGTATCTTCTGCACTTTGACGTAAGGACTGATTATCTGATGAAAGTGCCTGAAATGTGCACTCTGTTACCATACCCTCTATATTTGAATCAAACAAATCAATTTCCATCTCTTCTATCTGATTTGCAGTGATCCATAGAAATATTTCCCCTTCAATAACTTGTTGAAAAAACTCCCACTTTTGGAAGATGCTGCCAATATCTGCGTGGCATCAATGTATGACAGTTGCAATTTATTTATCAGTGCATTAGATTTTAGCCACAGCATGCCCTTTCATCACCCAGGAAACAATTTCTGGCTACAGTCTTATGTCTATATAATTTCTATGAATAATATATATAACTGAATTTAGTCCATCATCACTTGCTATTATTCTATCCCAAGAACGTATAAGCAAAAGAAATTTAAAGCAAAAAAAAAAGAAAGGAAGAAAAATTACAGTCATAAGGTAAACAGCTCCAGAGGTTCCAAGAGAATCACAGGTTGAACATTCATTGGAAAGCTTCTTTTATCAGGGACACAAGTGATATGGCTTGTCAGGACCTAATTAAAAAAGAAATTAAAGAGCTAATGGACTTCTCCTAGAGGGCATATAAGAGAATTAACCTACAGGCCCATTTTGGAGCAACAGACTGGCTAAAATGTAGGCTGTAAATGGTGGCACAGGCAGCTGAATCAGTTGCCACCTGGAGTTTAAGAAGTTTTCAGCATAAAACTCAGGCACATAAGCCTTATGCTACCCTATTTCATACTCCTGCATACCTTTGACTGAGCAAAGGAGAACTGTTTGAAGAAAGTGTCTTGAATCATTTCACATGACTGAACACTAAGATAAAAATTTTATCTTTTCTCAGTAGTCAAATCATGGGTTTCTGCCTTCAGACAGATGAAGAAAGAGAAGCCCATAGCTGAGAAGACGCTTATGACATGTGAGATGCAGTTCACACTTTATGTGGGCCAATACCTTCTTAGAAAAAGTCTGAGAACCTAGGTAGCATGCTTTTATTGTAGCAACTTGGGATATGGCATGGAATTAATGTAGCTATTGAGCTAACCTTATTGTCATGTTACCTCACAACCTGCAGTCTGTTCATCCTCATCAAACCTATGTGAGGTAGGGCTATAGGTTTGTTTGTCCTGCATTATAAGCCAAATCAAGAATCAAGGCTCCCAGTTAAATGAGCAGGGAGAGTTGCATGCCACTGGGACATTGAAGTCCATGATAAATAAGAATCCAGTGCAAAAGGCTTATTTGTCTCCTAATGAGGTTTGCGCAGTCTCCAGTGCTTGCTCTGAGGAAATAGGAACATATTTTTTCAGTATTTTCCTCCTTTAGGGAAAATAATTATGGAATATTACAATAACTGACATTTGAACAGGCCTGCAGAGGTCATCTCAGCCAAGAAATTCTGAAAAGCTTCAAGGGCTTGATATCCACCATTAGACACTAATGGATTTCATAAATGTATCACTCTTCATTTGCTCCAGTTTCTGAGTTTCCCACAGGAAACGTGGAGTCACTCTATTGAAATGCTTCATAACTCAGTACTAGCCAGTGAGTGCCATAAACTGTTGAAAAAAACATTTTTTTGAAAGCACTGAAGCTGAGCAAATAGTAATTAGAAAACAGGAAATAGTAAAGAGAGAAATGAATATACATGCAAATTCATAAGGATAGGAGTCAAGATTTCTGTTTGCCAAACTAGTCCTGGAGGTATTATAGGCAGGAAAAGTTTTCAGTCTTCAAAAGTAAAAGACAAAGAACAAACCAAACTGTTGGAAAAACCTTGATGGCTTCAAGCTCAACACAAGACTTGTCTGCATAGTTTTTTTAAATATGAAATTCTAAAGAAATAAACAGTATTCAAAAAAAACCCTGAACTGTGAAACTGAAAGGAATTGCTCTGGATCTTTGTTTATACCCCCTGATGTCTTAACTACCTTATTTCTATTTCTCTTGTTCTTTTTTTTTGTTTGTTTGTTTGTTTTGTTTTTTTGTTTTCATGTATTCATAATAATAACTTCTTAAAATACTTTTCCTACTGGACAAAAAAAAAAGTTATGACATTTCAGAAGGATTTTAGAAGTCTGGGACTCAGCCTTTTGGGTCCAAATTTAGAGAATAATACCCTTATAGAATTTTGTTTTGAATGATCTTAATTTTCAGATGTTGTTTTTGTTTGCACTAGTCTTTTAAGTAAACCATTAAATAAAAAGACTATCTCAGACTTCGAATGCAAGAAGCTTTTGCAGTAAAAAACAGCTGTAAAGATTTTGTTTTCCTCTAACAGCCATTCAGTTTATTGGTTTGAATTTTTGAGAACTCTTCAATTAATTTAAGTTTGCTGCATTTTACAGTGTGCTGCTGATGACATGTGAAAGCCATATCAAGGTCATTGTTTGTGATTGACATTATCACTTTCTTTCTTCAGCTTATTACATTTTTTGTGAGCAGGAAATCCTGATTCTGTCAAGTCAAGTGCCTACTGAATTTCTAGAGACTTATGCTGTCATGCTCCTTTAGCAGAAAATAAATTGTTCTTTCAATGTTGCATAATCAGATTGACATACCTACACTCAATGGGCTCTTTTTCACCAGGACAATGAATCCTACCTCTCTTGTCATATTTCATAAATTCCACACAGTTGCATTATAGCAATCTGTAAGCATTGTGAAATTATTAATAGGGTAAAAGGCAGTCATGGTTGGCCAATCTTTTGTAATGAAAGATGGAGTTTAAATTAATTCCTATGATTGTGATGTATTTCCATGCTGGCATAAAAGCTGTCACAATCTCTTTCTGCCATTCTTATAGACACATTCTGAAATAGATATTTCAGTGAAGCAATTTCCTTATTTCCAATTTGAAACTTTTTTTTAGAGCGGAGGGTAAAACCATGATATGTATTTCAAATTACATTGCCTAAGAAGAAAAGATGCACAACCTCTTTTTAATTATTATTTGGCATGGAAAAAGAACAGCTCTTTTCCTCTCCTTTAGTGGCCCCAGGGGAAGAGTTCAGTGTTTCCAGCTCTTTCAGGAGAATCAAATGGTCAGGTTTCAAGTTCTAGTTCTCTCAGGTGTGCTGGAGGTGGAGAGAAATCTGTCAACCTGTGGTTTCAAATCCACTGCTCTAAGTCAGATGCCCCAGCTTCTGAAGCATTGTTTAGGGTAAATTAGGTATAAGGACCTGTGTAAAATCAGTACCTGGATAAAGAGTTGCCAAAGCTGAATGAATGTTATGATAGGGATTTTACTGCTATACAAGGCTGAGTGTTTGGAATTTAGACACTGAGTGAAAGAAAACATCACTTGGCTTTCAATGTAAAAACAAATGAGAGCAAGGAAAAGCCCCACCAGAACTGTAGCTCTCTGGAAGAGAAGATAACAGAAGAATGTTAAAAAAGCAATTAATCCTGAATCACAGATGATCAGTTCCAGAATACAGAGTCAGGTCAGACAGAAGATGGATTTTGTTTTTTTTTTTTTTTCCTACCAGTAAATGTTTCCTTGTTGGCTCTTTTTATAGCAAGCAGTGACTATGAATCTCTATAATGATGCTGAAGACACTTGAGGTCCACCTAAAGAAAAGTGAAAACACAAAGTCTGCAACTGGACAAAGTCTGAAGAATTTAGGCAGCTATTCGGGAGAACCATTTGAGCTGTTTGACTTCTGAAGAAGAGACCAGACCAGTTCAATGTGAGACCAAAAAGCCAGAGGGAATGCAGAGGACTTCAAGACAGCGATTAACCTTGACACAGTGGTTATGCAGTTGTTACAGAAAAGTATCCCCCCAAATGGTAAGTAACTTTTCTATGACTTAGCTTCTGGATAGGACTCACTCAGCAAGGCACCAATGCATTGCTAGGAACACAGAAGAAACACACTGCTGGGATGAGGAAGTAGGTATGCCTAAGGAACATGGAACTGTGTGAGAAAGGATCTGTGATATGATCAACAAAGCCTCTGTCTGTATTAGCAAGTAGTGTGGCCAGACATAAATGGATCTATTAAGGAAAATATTTTGTATGAACAACCCAGTGTCCACACTGCATCTGTTTCATGGGGTCTCTAAATCTTTCCACTGGAGCAGAAACCTTGGAGTGCAGCTGCAGGGAAATTGGGCACACCTAGTTTATCTTCTGCTCTGGTTTACAGAGAGGGAATCCAGTCTTCCATGAATGCTCTGTGATGTGAAGCAAAATATGAAAAGTAGAGGAGGGGATTAATTTAAAATACTTAGCCTTGATCTGAACCTAAGTGCTAGTGCTGACACACCGAAAGTTCATCTGCACACAGGACAATGAGGTCATCATTTGACACATGTCAGAGATCACCAGTGTCTGGGCAGGACTCTGCTCCCAGATTTTCACTTCATGCCTGCCTCTTTGAATCTGTTGGCCTGGCATGGAAGGATCTATCTGCAAGAAAAATGCCAGCAGCATTTTTCCTTGCTTCCACTGGAGGAAAAAAAGACATTCTTTTTAGGGTTGCAAAACTGTTTGAACTGGACAAGACCAAAGCAAACATACAGTTTGGGTACTGGCTCTTTTAAAGCCTTATGTGGGGCTGACTGTCTGGTCTTCATGTTGGCTATTAGTGTATAAGCTGGTGGTTAGTGTGCAAACTGACACATGCCTCTTCAAAGTCAGAGAAAAATAATTTTTTCAATAGGCTACTGATTAGATGCGGCTGAGTCAGAAGGGTATGAGTCACCACTCAAATGACAAGTGTAAATTTAGTGCCTAGGGGAAGGGAGGAGGCTTTTAAAAGCAAATACATTGTTTGGAACTGAAGCAATTGAAGCCAGGTCTCCTCCGCAGGATTTTGCTGGCACACCTGCATTGTCTAGAGGTGTAAGAAAATCGCCCACAGAGTTGACACTGATCTCCTGGCAAAATCCATGGTGAAGACACAGGGAGGCTTGAAGGAGAGCATTTATATAAAAGCTGTTTCTGTACAGGGAAAGGATATAGCTATGCTGATGAGAAGGAAAACTGCTTGGGGTAAGACCTTTTCAATGCATGTTTGGGGTGCTCTTGCCTCAACAGGCCTCTCAGAAAGTGGGAATCCCTATGTCTAGTTTCAGGATCCTAGATGTATTTAGGCATGAACTAGCTTTTAGCTATGCAGCATAAGAGTGTGAAGATGGGAAGATCTAGGTGCTAGGGAACATAATAGCTTCAGAGTATCAGTAAAGGGAGTTGTTTAGAATAATGTTTTGGAGTTCATTGCCTCGGTTTCCCAAAAATATTACTTTAGGTGCCCACATTCTTTAATATCATTTTAAGGAAACAAGAGAAGAATATTCTAAATAAAATTGTCAAAATGTGACTTTGTAGCTAATTATTCCAGAGTAAATATTAGTAGATCACACCAAACTGGCACAGCACTTCAAATGAGATCTAACACGATACTTGCCTGAGTGTCACTGAGCATTTTGATTAATGGTTAAGTCGGTGGAACCGAAGCTCCTTCAAAGTGTGTAGACATCAGTGCACAAACCAGTCTGTAAACACCACTAAGGACAAGATTAGAATTCAGGATAATTACTTGAGACTGGAAAAAAGAGTTTGAAAACAACAAAAATAATAAAAAAGTCAGTAAGCAGCAAAGAAAACTCGGAGAAAGGAAAAGGCAGCTGCACAAATATATATATATATATATACTTGACCCCCCAAAAGACAGATAAATGGAACAGTCCCTTGGAGGAAAGGCATTAAAGTCTGTTGTGTGCCATGAACTATATAACAGGACTACAGTGTAATGTCGTTACAAACAAAGCAAACCACCATCCCAAATGATCAGGACTGTCATCTTCAGAACTTATGAAGCAATTAATCTTTTTGTTTCCACATAGCTTGAGGCACTAAACTTTATGAGAGATGTAGTCACACTAAGAAGAATAACAGGAATGCTGAGAGACTTTAGAAAATGTGACCTATCCATCAATGCAGAGGTAATTCAGTTTATTTTTTGAATAAAAAAGAAGTATGAGAGTACATGATAAAAATCCCAATATTGAAAACATAGTTGAAAGGGTGGTGATACATGACTTTTCATTTCCAGGGTGGGAAAGAAAATAATAGTAATTATTTTTCTGTAGGACAAGATGTAGTTTAGACATTATGGAATATGTTCCTAAACACAAAGATCAATAAACATCAATAAGCTGTCTTTGCTAGGAAGAATGTCAGGGTTCTCAGTCATCCTCAGAACAGGAATACGGACTAGCTGTCCTGTGAAAGCAACTTCCACCTTTGGTATAAAGAAAATGAACCTAACTCTTCTCAGAGGCAAGCAGCAAAAGCACAAGGGGCAGTAGGCATGGGTTCTGACAAGGATAATTCCAGCTAGGTACAAAAAAAAGATTTTCTCTATGAGGGTATTTCAATGCTGGAACAGGTTGCAATCTCCCTTTGTAAACATTCAAAATTCTGCTGGACAAGGCCCTTGCTGCTGATTGGAGAAAAACAAATGATCTCCAAATGTCCCATCCAAACTCAATTATTCCATGACCCTGTGATTCTATTGTTAAGGCTTATACATGGAAGGGGGATGTGATATCACCCTGCTGTAAAATGTTGCTCTAAGTCCAAAGAAGAAAGACTGACAGCTGCCTATACTGGCATTAACAATACATTATCTGCAGCCTGTCTAGGATCTTTTCTATAAAATAAAAGAAGTTATTTTCCATAATTATATTCAATTGACTTGAACAAAAAAGGATCTGCATTAAAATGCCTTTCAACTCTCCACCCATTCCCACCTCTTTCTCCTTAGATAACAAAATGTATTAATATTTTTAATTAGAGAAGAACATAGAAAAGAGTATTGTCAAGAGCTGTCTTTGGGAAGTGACTTT
Organism: Bolborhynchus lineola; assembly: GCA_025448015.1. Taxonomy (NCBI): domain Eukaryota; kingdom Metazoa; phylum Chordata; class Aves; order Psittaciformes; family Psittacidae; genus Bolborhynchus; species Bolborhynchus lineola. The sequence continues at coordinate 7,135 of JAOEHX010065676.1, read as the reverse complement.
GCTGATTTGCCTTTGATCCCTGTCATCAAGTAATTAGCTTTAAATTTAAAATGTCAAAATGGCTGAGAAAAAAAAAGAAATGAAAGAGAAATAATCTTTTACTCCATATTTTGGCAGAAAAGCTAGCCCAAAACTTGAATGGAACTTGACTATGTTACTATGAGGTAATTAGAAAGGCAAGAACCTCCTTTACTATAACAAAGTTCTCTAGTGTGCAGGATTACCTGTTTCCTTCATAGTTATTATAGAAAGTTCTTTGGACACATAACATGCTGTTTTCAATGAAAGAGGAGAAAATTACTGTCTAACAGCTAGAACAAAAGTGTATTTTGTTTGCTGATGTTGCTTTAGACTTATGTGAGTGTAGATGAAGATAGCATTTGGTTTAGTGTAATTTCAGAGATTATTGGGTTAATTTCAGTTCTGACTACATGCATAGTGGGTCATAGGAGATGGATATGTGGTTAGGCAGCCAGGCATGATAGCAATGAGCTTACAAATCTACCAGAAGGCACTTTGCAGACCTCTTAAGAGTGATCTGAGAATGACATCAGTCATTTAGGAGTGATGTCTATTTTCCCTTCACTGGATTAGCAGAAAGTCAGTTAATCTTATGTGAGTTTTGATTTCCAGGGGAGAAAAGTCACAAAATGAGGCTTGTAAAAGCCCCCATAAACAGAAAAAGATATGCAGAGAAACAGTGATGTAGGAGACATTTTAAAACAGACTTCAAAAACTTTTAGAAAAACTGTAGAGCAAGGGTGTCTGCGTATGCAAAAATAGATTTTTTTTTATAACCAGTTTGTAAGTATCTAGTGTGATCATAGCACAGAGGAACCAGGAAGAAAGTTCATAAAGACAGGTCGATTTACCTATGACAGTGAGCAGTACTGGAGTTTCAGAACAGAGGCAGAACAAGCTAAATGAATTAACTCGGATTTCCAGCAGGTCTCTGAGGACTGCTTGAAGAAAAAATTAAGTAAGTCTTCAAGTGGCCTGTTTCCCTGGAGCACTGCAGCCAGTCATCAGTGAAAATACTCAGGGAATATTATTGTGCTGTGAATGCAGGACAAAATTTAAAGCCTAAACCTACCTAGCACCTTCATAGTCTTTGGACACTAACTTGTACACAGATACTCCTTAATATGGGCCCAATACCTGCCTACACAAAACTAACTGTGATGTACCTATAGGGTCTCATTTCCTTACACATCTACTCTTATGCTCCCATTATTGTTCTGACCTCAGCACTTGTGAGTCCTTTCTATGAGCCATTTTGACTTGGTCTGGCAGAAAACTAAACCAGAAGAAAACACCTACTCCTGGGTAAACAAACTCAAGTAACTCACAGAGAGTTCACCTGCTGAGGCTCAGAGCCAGTGCAGCAAAGCAAAATGACAGGCCCTGGGGAGATGGAAGGTAAAAAGAGACCTCTATGTAGGCATCTGAGACAGTAAGTCAATTCAGCTGATTATCAGATCTCAGCCTTGAGCACCTTTCTTAGAGAGCAGTGACTCCGTAGATGACTTTTTCTCTCCAGAAACTTTAAAAGGAACCTGAGGTAAGTAGCTCAGTTAGACAACCAACTTTCAGATGCTTACATTAGTATATATTAGACTCCTATACCAGCATACATCTCCATCTTTAAGGTAACAGGTTCAGTATTGTGCAGACAATCTGCTTGCAAGATTTTCCCTAGAAGGGAAAGGTATAGTAGAAGTCTGGATTCTGTCTGCCTTTCAAGTACTGAAATCATGAGGTTGCTGCATTTACCATAGGAACTAAACATACAGTAGTACAGATGCACGGAGATGGATATGGAAGCAACATAGGAAGCCTGATAAAGTAAGGCTTCTTGGTCCTCCTTCCTATTGCCAACACAGTAACACTACTGACACCTTTCAAATCACACCAACCTGAAGCACATGAGTCATAGTCAGGATAGCCAGGATATAAGAGAGCAACAGGGGGCAATACCATTCCAAGATTTTGTGATACCATGTTTCCTTGAGCACATATCTGAATTTTAGGATGCCCATAGATCCCTCTTGTTTTGGGAAAACAGTGGGTAAATGGTATTGAAATTTAGCTCACTGGGGCTTAGAAATCTAGAGTTCATTTAACTTCAGTGACAATCTTACTGCCTTTTTTAATCAGCTCCTCACAATCAGATTGCTCACAGGTACTGTAGTGAGGACACTCTGGTCTAGGTAATTCTGTGAATTAGCTGTTCTGTTTACCATGATAAATACTGGAGAGTAAAATCTCTTCAATCAACTGCATAAACTCTACCAAACACAAATGTGAGCTCTGGAAAAAAAAAAAAAAAAAAAAAAACCAAAAAAACGTGAAAATTTTAAAATTAATAATATTATTAGTTTACAATCTCCAAGTTTCTTAAAACCATTATATCCTCAAGCTGCACAACAGCTCTCTGAAGAGAAAAGCATGTCTCAATTGAAAGTTATTTGACCTTTACTGAACCAAAGATACTCTGCGGTAGGACACAGTACCCCAAGAAACAGACTGATGCTATAGTCACTGCAGATACAGAAGATGGCTCTAGAATTCAGTCAGCTGAGCAGGAGTTTGTGCATGTCACCCACATCACTGCTCTGCAAGAAAGGTAGCACCCTGCTTTTTTTAATAGGCAATGCCTTTAATAGGCAGTACATTTTATCACACTTCGAGGGCAACATAACCTACTATGTGAAGAGGTTATCCTGGGCGCTTGACCCATTTCTTACTCAGAAGGAACATCACTGACTCCTTGGCATCCCAGAGAAAACTTATTTCGGCCTGACTATGCTTATCTTTGAAGCAAAACACGAAGGATCTGCTGTGAAGCTTTTTGCATAGGACCGTCATGACCAAGACAAACAAGAATATTATGACAGTCTTCTAAGTCACAAGGCAGCACTAAGTGATAAGCTGTCATTTCAAGTTGACCCTGGTCCTACCAAAGCACTGTAGAAAAGATACTAGGTAAAAGGCACATAGCTTAGACATGTGAAATCGCAATTAAAAACAAAGTCCTGCCTCCTCCAAACACAAAAATTACTTGCCTGCAACAGTGTTGCTTTTCATTGTTTCTAGGTTTCCTATTGCCCTTGTACTGGAAAAGGTGCAACTTGTGAAAAGAGATTAGATTCAATATTTAAGGAAGCAGAAAAGAATTCGCTTGAATGCTAAAACAAATGAAGAACTTCTGCACAAACAAATATGGGCTTTCAAAAATACGAAGCAGAAGAGTTAATTTTTTTCAGGACTGGAAGGGGTGTGAGTATTTAAATGATGGGGATTGGCTCTCTGCCCTTTGTCTTCACAAGTTGCAAATTTAATAGCACAAATTAATGACTTTTATAATGAGACTTACCTCATGTTAGGCTACAGCTGTAATGACACTGTACATACTAATGCATCTTGTAAGTCAAAACTAAGCAGCCCATAAATCCCATCAGGTTTTACCACCCAAAGGGTTAGACGCTTTTGTCAAGTCCACCTTAGAGCCTGTCTCTTTTAATTGCTCAAAACTGACTGCTAGAGCTTCAGCACAATTATGGCTGGAAATAAACTCTATTACACAGCAATTTCAGTTCATGATCAGTAGCCATGGTAACACCAAGCAATAAGGCTTAAAAAAGGAAATGGCCTTAAAGGGCAAAAATGTGCATCTTGTATCCAGGCAAGTGGGATGTTGAGGAGGTTTTGTTTCTTCAGAAGGAAAAATTCTTTTTATTCTGCCCCAGTTAATTTTTTTGGTTCTATTTTAAGTCAATTAACTTCTTCATTTGCCTCACAGAAACTAACACTCATACATTTTTTATTTTGAGTTGCATACTCATTGAAGTCTTCATATTTAGCTGTCTATTGTTTGCAGCACTGATATATTGCAGTCTGTACTCCTGTGTGGCCAATGATAATACAAAATCCCTTTCAGCTGAGCTTTTGCTTTTAGCTTGTGATTTGTTGTTAAGTGCTTATTTTGGTGAGCAGTGCAGGCTTGGTCCCTGTTACTTTAAAGTGAGGAAATCTGCTGTAAAATAATGTGATTTAGGCATCATGTTCAGTATTTCTCAAGCCTAGTCCTGAGCTCCTAAACCTGTTGCACACCCTATAAAGCTAGACTCAGTCCCATTGCCTGTAATCATTTTGAAATGTGGCATTAGTACTTTAAATCCTTTCAAAGCTTTCAGGTTGCTACTTTTATTAGTTCAAATTCATAGTGCATGTTTTGCTCTGTGCACAACACTAAAAATTCAAGAAAATCAAATGGACAAACAGGTGCTTTTCAGAGAACTGCATGAATTAGTTTGAAACAAGCACAACAATCTGTTATGTCTGTTGCTTTCCGTAACAGGAGGCAGACATCATTAACTTTCTTAGGTGATCATCATACGGAACCCTAAATATTTAATTTTTTTCCCTTCTATCCAAAAGCCAGCTACACTATCACAGAAGAAAATTGTACTGGTCTGCCTTGATTTGCTCCAAAGAAAATGTCTGCTTCTGCTACTCATCGCCTAGTTATTTTTTCAAAGCTCCTCATCGTTAATTTTTTTCAGGGATTGAAGTTAAACTGCCCATAGGACAGTTACTGTATTATCTCTTGGATCTTTTTTCCCTCCCTCCACTAAATACAGGTCCTGATAAACAATCCATTCTCCCCAAGGGCAGAAACTTGTTACCGGTTCTAAGAGGCTTTCTTCCTTCAGGTCTTCATGCATCTTTAGAATAAGTTTGTCTGAGGTGAGTTGAAAACATCTAATTTACCTAATTTACTCTCTAATTTGTTCTGTCCATATTCCAGTCTAAGACCTTACCCTTTTGTTGCTGTCCATAGCTGTATCAGATCACAGTTGGCTCTTTGGGTGAAGACAGGCTCAAAACCAGTCATAATTTGCCTTCTCAGTGTCCTGTGTAAGTCTCATTGCCTGTCCATTAGTTAGCAGAAAAGTATGGGCTTTAGTCTTCCCCTTACTTCTAAAGTACTGATGGAAGGGGCTGAAGATTTTCTATCACTGATTTTCCCTCACAACTACAGTTTACTTATGCTTTGTCCTTCTGACGTTGTTTCTGCTTGCTTACTTTCTCAGTTTGTCTTTTTATATCCATCTTTTGTGATCTGATTTACTTACCACTTCCTCTATTCCCTCTTCTTGAGTTTGATGTCAATGAAAAGTTGACAGTTTAACTTATCTCTTGCTACATTTATTATCCTTCACTGGGACAGTTTGTGCTTCTGCCTTTAGTAGTGTTTCCTTGAAGAATTAATTTCTTTAATGCCTTTGAAAGCCTGTTGACATTTCCTGAAATGTGATACAATCCCAAAGATGAATAATATCCTCTTCAGTAGAGTTTCATGCTTCCTTCATAAAGGTGACACTAAGCCTGGATAAAAGGATCAATGTACACAGCTTTGGAACAGGTGAGGCAAATAACCTCCTGTTAGGTGGCCTCACTAAACCCTTCCAAAAACATTCTCATCTAAAGAGGCTTGTGGGACACCTTCACCAGCAAAGTTCTACTCTTACTGGATGGGGTTTTAATTGGAGAAATAATTTAATGTCCTTCCAGGAAGAGAAGGAAAAAGAGTAAGAAACAGTTACCTTCTAAAGCTAATCTTTTATTTTTATCTCAGTCTTGGGTGGTAGTTGTATTGTTTTGTCTAAATTTAATATACTTAATGATAATCTACTGATCAGTTTATTAATTATTTTGTGCAGAACTTTGTGAAATTTGGTTAGTTTCTTTTGTATTTGACATTGCTTCTTTTCTGTACATGCTATGTTTAGGGTGTAACTTCTTGCTGTCAGATGACAATGGCTTTTTTTGCTGGAAAACCAGTCACATGTTCTTGATTATGAATATCTTGCAATATACAGTTACAACAAATTTGTCAGAGAATGGATTTTAATTAAACCTTTCTGCTTTGCTATCTGATTTTGAACATTCAGTCCTATAAGTGGTCACTTTAAATCCTCTGTGTTACTGTATTTCACTCTTTCAACAGTACTGATTAAAAAGAGCTAGTATTACAGCAGGCAGGATAGACTTTGATTTCTGTCCCTAAACCAACCAATAGCTATCAGTCTAGACAATTTATGACTTTTACTCTAGAACCCAATAATGGATGCATTTTTATAGTGCATTTCTAAATCACCATTGTGCTCATAGGAAATTCAAGGAATAAGAGGTCAAATGAATAGGGTATGGCAGGGTCATGAGCAGAATAAGGGTCTTTGCTGTGTTCTTTGTCAGACACCAAAATATTCTCCTATAGACTGTAAACAATTGGAACCCTTCCAGCCAAAGTGCATAGGAGCTATAGAGGGTTACTCAAATGTAATTTTCAGCTTTCAGATTCACAACATTTCCCCATGGAAATACTGAGGACTCAAAAGGACTCCCCAGAAGTTTCATTTGCTGTACAGAATAGTAAGGACCTTTATTCTACTGCTCAAGTTTGATAGCTGAAGTTAGGCTGCTTGCTTTCTTGACCTGAAGGCAAGTCTGCAATCTACAGAGCTTTCCACATTTGGAATTCATTTTCCAGGATGCTGGGTATTAAGGTTGCTTCACAGAAAAGCATTTTTGAAATCAGTTAGTCCTACCTAGTAAGTAATCTAAGTTACCCTAAAAAGAATTACACGGAACTTCAAAATGGCAAGACTATGAGAACACACTGAAAAAGTCACATAGTAAACAGGCTTGAGTAGCAGAACATAAATAAAATATGAAAGCTGTGAACACAGCGGTCCTCTGAGGTGCTGAAAAGAAGCAAAGGTGAAGAGGACTTAAGAATCTGAAGGCGCAGAGGTCCATGGAACCTGAAGAAATCCACCTGTGACTCCTGAAAGAGGCGGCAAATGAAGTTGCTAAGCCACTGTCCATCATATTTGAAAAAGCATGGCACTCAGGTGAAGTTCCCGATGACTGGAAAAAGGGAAATATAACCCCCATTTTCAAGAAGGGGAAAATGGGTGACCAAGGGAATTACAGTCCAGTCAGCCTCACCTCTGTGCATGGTAAAATCTTGGAGCAGATTCTCCTGGGAAGCATGCTGAGGCACATGAAAAACAAGGTGGTTGGTGACAGCCAGCATGGCTTCACTAAGGGGAAATCCTGCCTGACC
>JAOEHX010065672.1:0-24718 GCA_025448015.1 Bolborhynchus lineola | reverse complement strand
CCTGGGCTGCATCAAAAGAAGCGTGACCAGCAGGTCGAGGGAGGTGATCCTGCCCCTCTACTCTGCTCTCGTGAGACTTTACTTGGAGTATTGTGTGCAGTTCTGGTGTCAACAACATAAAAAGGACATGGAACTTTTGGAAGAAGTCCAAAGGAGAGCCACGAGGATTATCATGGGACTGAAACACCTCCTATTTGAAGACAGGCTGAGAAAGTTGGGGCTGTTCAGTGTGGAGAAGAGAAGGCTGCATGGAGACCCCATAACAACCTTCCAGTATCCGAAGGGGGCCTATAGGGATGCTGGGGAGGGACTCTTCATTAGGGACTGTAGTGAGAGGACAAGGAGCAACAGGTTCAAACTTAAACAGGTGAAGTTTAGATTGGATATGAGGAAGAAGTTCTTTACTGTGAGGGTGGTGAGGCTCTGGACTGGGTTTCTCAGGGAAGCTGTGAATGCTCTATCGCTGGCGGTGTTCAAGGCCAGGTTGGACATAGCCTTGGGTGATATGGTTTAGTGTGAGGTGTCCCTGCCCATTTTAGGGGTGTTGGAACTAGATGATCTCAAGGTCCTTTCCAACCCTAACTATTCTATGATTCTATGATTCAGTTTCAAATACTCTTTTTGAGAAGTTCAGACAAAGATGCTTCAAAACATGAGTGATCGGGAAATATCCCACATGGTCTATCTCCTTCCAGGTGCTCTTCTCTCCAGGAACAATTTCAACTTCTGAGTTGTAGACACTGCCCCCCTTCTTGGGACCCTGAGATACTTGCCTGCTTTGAATAGCCTTTTTAGCCTTACTTTCTCTCTGATCCTGGCCTCTCTGGGCTGTTCCTGGGAGCTACTCACTGGTCACCCTGCAGCCCTTTCAAACACCCTGACTCCACAAGCACTCTCCAGATGTTCTCTCACTGATCCCAATCCACCATTTGGTGGTTTGGGTCCCCCTTCCAGCTAAGCCACCAAGTCTGAATCCTCAACCACTGCTGAAGTACTTGACTGTAGCTGATGTCTGAGGTTTACCTGTACTCTGGCACTAATTTGTATTTCTTTTCTTCACACATTGATGAATTTTCACAACATTTTCAGGAACTCCACACATTTGACAGTAACATCTTCCCATGTGAAATAGCCCAGTTGTTCAGAAATTATAGGCTGAGACTGACTTCTCAATAAAATAAACCATTCTCTGTTGTATTACCTGTCAGCAATACTACCACACTTTTTGCCTGTGCAAAAACTTTTGTCGTGTTTCACAGAAATAGCTCTAGAAGTTTTAAGGCTTATTTAGTATTTTCTTTCAGCTTTGACTGGACCAGCCTGAGTATCCCACATTTCCTTTTGATTTCTCCTACAGATTTGCAAACATTACAACTGAATAAGACAAAGAACAGGTTCTTATGTCCTACTTCAAACCAAGCTTAAAATTTCCACTTCTGTCGTCAAAGGCTTGTCTCAGAATGAATGAGTTTTGTTCTTTTCATAAAATAAAAGTTATAAAGTTTATAATTTATTTGTAATTTTGATTCAGAAGAGTCTTAAATTTTACGATGGGAATCTTTTATTGGAAAATCAAGATGAAAGATATGCTGAGAATTAAGCTTGTGTTATGAAAGGTTTTACTTTCTCCAAATTGAAATTTATTTTGAAATAGATTGGGTCAAAAAAAAAATTATTCAAATGTTACTAATAGTGTCTTTAAAAAAGAGAAAGAGAATGCATTTGTGGAAATAATATGTTGAATTAAACTTACTTGTTAAAGAGTACTTATGAAAACATCTATGCCTCTAAGCGCATTTAGATCTTTGTTGTGATTAATTACACAGCTCTACATCGTCTTGCAGAAGAAAATAAACCATCCTGAAATTTTGAATAATTTGTAAGTGCTGGCAATAGTGTGATGCTAATTCTCAATGAGAAATTGCTAAGCCACGTAATTTTTTTAAAATCTATTATTTTGCAGTTTAGTCTTTAATAATAGAAGATTGAATGTTGTCACATACTCAATGTGACAAGCTAAAAACAAACCTCAATTTGGGAAAAGTTTTCATTTCTATTGACTTCAGTATGCTTTAAACTGAACAGTAACCGCTGTCTAAATGTCTCCCCAGAGACTCTGGGCGCTGAATGACAGCCAGAGGCAAAACTCAAGGCTCCTTAGCAGGAGGGTAGGCAAAACTGAATCCTACTGACCCAAGGATATGGATAAAAGTAGTCATCTCTGGTGGGACAAAATTGATGGGTTTGTTTTTTACAGCAGAGGCTGCTCTTTCTGTTCAGAGATCTTTCAAGATCCCTGCCTTGCCTAACAATGGTCACATCCTTGCAGAAGGCCCTGATCATCAGTAGAAGTAACAAAAAAAACATTATCCAGAGATCTGGCATAGGCAAGGCAAGCAGCAGGCAGTTCCTCAGGGGCTTTAACTTCCAGCTTCACTTAACTGTAAAGCCTAGAATAGTTTAAAGTGTTGAACAATGTAAAAGAAAGAGAGAAAACAAAAAGAGTAAGAGATTCAGGTGGTCGTGTTAGCTGTCGTTCTGTTTATGGATGGTAGAGGACGGGATTGATTAGAAAATCAGTAAGAATTTTGGCAGCGTTCTCAAACAGAGAGAAAATTTCACCTGTGAGGTTACATACGTGCAGCAACACGGTTCAGTCTGTGTCTGTATAGAGCAGTGAGCAAGAGAATAAGTGAACAAGTCTTTAGTTTACTGTTACATATCACTTTGGAAAACTGATGAAAGGATCAGTTAAAGGAGTCTCTTCTTCAATCCACAAGAGTTAATGGAGAGACTGAAGAGTAAAATGAATGAATCTTCAAGTGAGATTACACCCTTGTTAGGTCACATGCTCCCTATTTTAATATTGCTCATTCAAGTTTTTATTATATTGTGGATATATATAAGTTATCTTATTTTCTGATTTGAACATGTTATTTTTAACTTCACATTCTCTTAATTTTCACTAATTCTTCGCTGAATACATTTTTTATATATTTATACTTGTCTATATGAAGCAATTTCTATTAATTTTTACTTTTTACGGAGTTAAAAAATTTATCCCTAAATATATTTTCTTGAAAATGATTCACCAAGCACATATGTGTCTCACTGCTCCACTCTTCAGTTGCAGTCTTCACTTCTTTCAACTGTTTAGAGTTAAAAGAATTACTATTTATATTTCATCTCATACCCATTACCTTTCCCACAATGGGGTATAATGCAGTTTTACAAATCCACAAAAGTCAACTTGGATAGTGCCCAAAGCTGCAATCCTTTGCAATCCTTTACAATTTTTTCACCTTCCTTTCATTGAGTAGTAACGAGGACAATATTTCTTTGCACCAGACTACCCAAAGAAAAAAATCCTCCACTAGCAGAGGCTTAGAATAAACATTTCAAGACCGAAATCCATTCATCTATAAACAGAGATGACATGGTTGACATTTGCTGAAAAAATAAGCAAAGATTATCTTTCCATAGTGGCAGGAGATTGAAAAAGCGTTGGAATATTGTGTTGGGTTTTTTTTCTTCCCAGAAACCTTTATTTGTCTCCTAGTAAGTTGTAGCAATTACCATCTTTACACTTAAAATGCAACTAATAAACACCCACCATAATTCAGACCGCCTGTTAGCAGAACCCAAGCATTTAGATATACTTAAAGAAAGAGAGAAATTAAAACCTTTTGTTGCCTTCAGCTGGAAGGGCAGAAATTTTAAAGATAATCTTTGACTCTAACAACAACAAATTTATTGACTTCTCATGTTCAGAGTTGACATTACCTGAAAATAACTTCATATGAATACCCTGTGCATTCCTTGGGGAATCAAATCTCCCATATGCCTCATGTGTAAGTTACATTCCAGTAATGTAAATTCTTATATTTCTTTGTATGTTTCTGTGGTTCCTTTTTGGTTTTGGTTTTTTTTTTTTTTTTTTTTTTTTTTTTTTCACAAACCAGTACCTTTTTTTTTGTTTGTTTTCAGGGAATCAAGTCTATGATTTAAAACAAAATATAGGCTGAAAATTTTAAAGTTAAGCTGCAGCGAAAAATAGCCAAAAAAAGCAAGGAAAGATGAAGACCAAAATGGAGCCCAAGACAACACATACAGATGTGTGGGAAGGCAACTCCAAGCGCAGTGGATTAGAAGACATGATTCTAATTCTGCTTTAATAAGAGAATGAAAACACTCATGATGTACAACAGTACTGTGATCTATAATTGTTTAGAATTACCAGTTTTTATTATCAGGTTCAAGGACATGGATAATAATGCTGACCAGCATCTAAAATAAAAATGTAACACACTGCAGTATACTGTAGAGTTCCTTATCCATGGGAAAGCTGTACTCCTTTAGTGTGGCTAACGCTGCTGTGAAGACAAACATAACCCAAGAGTTGACTGGTAGACTTCCTTCCCACATACGAAATTCCAGCTATGAATCACCTTTTATCCCCTGAATATGGTGAATTTCCAAAGAATTTTACAAGCATGCATTTCAGTTTGCTCCCATGATATCCACTGTCTAGCTGCAGATGCACAGATCAACACTGGTTCCTGCCTCACCAGACTCCCTCAGCAGCAGGGAAATTGCTGACAGAAAAACCTGGGTCCATCATACACTTCCTCACCTTCTTGTCTTTTTCACCCCATGTCTGACCTTAGGGCAACCAATTCACATCCAGGACAGGAAGCACTGATTGTAGGAGCCTTAAAATTGCAGAGCTTCCTGATGTGCAGGGAGGAATCCTGAGGGACAACATCCAGCTGCTCTATACTCAAAATGCAGTACATAATAGGTGATCATGTACTAAAAGAGAGCAAACTGAATTCAGAGAATTGGAGGAATCAACCTAATACTTTCTAAGTATAATAATAAGAATAACATACTATATTCCTAGTTATCATAGTTCATTTTTCTCCATGTTTTTCAGTTTTGTTACATTGACTAAAAAGGCAAATGAAATTATAGGTTTAATGCTATAATTAGTGCGCTTCCTTCTACTCTAATTTGTCAGCAGTAACTCTCATGCATGACAGGGAAATAGAAGTCTCTTTAGGTTTTTATCCTTCCTAAATCTTGAAACAAACAACCCTGTTCCTCCTCACTGTTCTTCATCTACCGTGTCCAGTTCCTTCTTCCCCCATTCCAAAGTCAAAGACAACTCAGTACCACAGCAGAAGAAAAAATGCATGTTGAGTTTGCTCATGTCAACCTCTCCAATTTATTTATATTTGCTTTGCAAAAAAAGTGAAGCATAGAAATCAAACCTGTGTAAGCCCACAACTGCCAGCGGGCAGCAGCTGTCAGCAAACCAAGACAAATCAGTTTTCATTGAGTCACAAACTGCAGCTGAAGAAACTTGCTTCCTTTTTCCCCTGCCTCGTTCTCTTTCCTTGCTGCCAAAGATTACACAAAGGAAAACTTTCCATCCCAAAAACCAAACAATCAGATTGACTTTTCAGAAGGGGTTGGAGTTTCATGGTCATCTTCTTTGCTGATATAAAAACAGATTTGATGTTCTCCTGCTGTTTCTGAGACTGGTCTGTCCCTTGTGACTCTATGACATGAAAAGCCACAAGTGGATCACTGCTAGGTATGTGCTGGGTTATCTCACTACTCAGCTGGGTGCAAGTGGTTGCATGTTTGGGTGAGCCAGCACTGCAAACCTGGCCAGATGCTGGTATAGATGCTCTGAAGCCATTCTGTTGGGATATGGAGTCTAGGCAAATAGGCCCTGCTAGGATAAGCAGAAGATTCATGCTGACTCATCTCCATGTGGATGCAGGTCCCAGAAATCAAATCTGTGCAGGTCCCTTGACCTTACTTTGTTTTATGGCAAAACTGCTTTCAGCAGGATTTGGATTATTTTCCTCTCTTTCTTGAAAATTTCTTCTGCTGTATTGCACCACACAGTCATATCATCAATATTTTGCAGGTGTTCTAGAGCTTGCTGCTCCTCCAGTGCAGTCTGGATCAGCCCATGGCTGATAGTAGGGCTGTGTTTTCACCACCAGGCCAGTCAGTTTCAAGTGTACTGGGTACCCTCCCAGTAAAAGTGAACTGTGGCCTGCACTCTTATGCCAAAGGAATTGAGAAAAATGCATTGGCAATATTAATTGTGGCATACCACTTGGTTACCTTTGATTCCAGTTCATACTGAAGTTCTAGTTTGTCCAGTACGGCAGCACTCAAGGGTGGTTTGACGTCATTCAGGCCATGATAGCCTACCGTTAGCCTCAGCTCCCCATTAGACTTTCACACTGGCCATATGGGGCTGTTAAGGAGTGAGCAGGTCCTATTGATCACTCTTTGACTCTCCAGTTTACAGATCACCTTATAGATGGGAATCAGGGAGTCTCGGTTGGTGTGATATTGTCACTGGTGCACAGTTGTGGTTGCGATTGTTGTTCTTTGACTTTCAGCAACTCCACAACCGAAGGATCCTCAGAGATCAGGTAAGGTGGACAGCTGCTTAATTTTCTCTGTTTCCAAGGCAGCAATACCAAAACCCAACTGTATCCTTTTGGGTCTTTGAAGTACTCTCTTCCAAGATAGTCTATGCCACAGATGCAAGGAGAGTCTGGACCAGTCACAATAGGCTGCTTTTACTCTCCTTCTCAGTTAGGCTGATTTCAGCCTCCAATATGGTCTGGAGCTGAAACACAGGAGGAATCACACAAACTGCACTCGTCCTTATGAACATGAAATACTGCAAGCTGTGTTGGGCTCACAACCTGCACTGCTGCAAACCTAGATATATCACACCCATTATAACTATTCATAATTTAATGCTATATTATGTTAGGCTCCAAAGGCCCCTGTTATACCCACAGTTCTGTGCCAGGTGCTGCAGAAACATGTTATTTGGAGATGGGCTTGTAGGTACGCTGAGTCTGATAAGTAAAACCTGTCCTCCAACTAAACTGTCCATAAGAGATAAGAGGCTGCCCAGGTGAGAACAGTCTCATGATGAAAATGCAAACATACATCCTGGTCACAACCAAAATGAGATGTGAAGAAGCTCTAGAGTTTAAATTAGGTGGGAGCAGGGCTTGAATGAGCATAATTTTAGTTAGAATTCTGCATGGTAAGAAGCACTACCTATAAATGAATAAAGCACAGAGAAAGAGCAGAAACATATTCCATGGTTAAACAGGCACTGAAGCAGTCACTCACTGAGGAAGCATAAAAGCTTTTAAACGAAAGGAACTTAAAGTTGAAGCAAAGAAGCTCTGTGTTATTGTTTGATTCTTGTTGCATTCAGAAAATCAGGACTGTGTGTTTACTGTTTGTGAATAGCTGTGATTGCTCCTAAGCTGCCTGAGATGTAATCAGCTTCTCTTCAAAAAAAGCAACAAAAGAACATGGTGAACTCCTTGGGTCAAACAAACAAACAAAAAAATTGTATAAAAAGCATAACTTTTCCTGATAGAGTTAGTGTAAAAGTGGCAATAGAGTCACTGTGAGAGTTGATGTCTCCTTCTTGCCACAGAACATTAGTTGGAATCTATGACTTGGGGCTATTATGTCCTTAATTTTCAATTGAATCTTGAATGGCAGAGGTGTTTGATTTGGGCAGAAAAACAAAGTTTGGTCAACTGTTTCATTGTCTAACTTTGTCTATGCCTTTGGCATATTTTATACAGCAATATTAATGCAGCAAAACTCCCTAATATGAAACTGTGGGCTGAAAAATCTTTTGGGTCATTAGTTTTAAGAGCTAAGTCCTCTGATCTTAGTCAGAATTCCAAAATCTCAGACTTGAAGAATCTTCTTTCAGTTAAACAAAAGCAGTGTATGATTTTTTTTCTCTCCAATTGTTGTGAATATTAATCAGATAACAAGTGTGTTGAAATGTTCATACTTCCATGACATTTAGAATTGGTTCCAATGAATTCTTCTGTATGAGAAGAGGAATGAATACATATCCTAGACTCACTTGACCGTATGTACTTAAGGTTCATGATGTCACACAGCTGAAAATTCATGTTTATGAGTTTGGCACTTCATCATCTGTGGAGCAGTTTGTTCCCATGATCAAGGCCATCTTCACTACATTAGACTTCAGTCTTCTTGTATTCTTGCTAGGCCTTCTGGGTAACCAGACTGTATATGCAGCTTCCTATGCCTGCAGTCTCACGAGAGCAAATCTTTATAGAAAACCCAAACCATTTCTTTTCCTTGTGAGATGCCTCTCCCCTATCCAGCTTTTATCTAATACAGGGAACACAGGTTGGGGCCCCAAGACTATGGCCTTTCTGGAATGTTTTTAAAAGCTGTCTTTTTCTGTATGTGCTTTTCCTAGTAAATATGAAATACAAAATGGTGGGTACCTGAGGAAATAGTCGCTTCTGACTCGAGCAAATTTTACAGCATATATTAAAGCATAGAAATGTTTCAGGTATGTTATGAGGCATGTTACCTTAGTTTTGGATTTGAACTATATTTTCTGTATGTTTATATTTCTTTCTATGACTGAGGAGCAAATGCACCCCAAAAAATTAACATCTTAGATTTGCATTAGCATTCTTTTATGATAGTTCTAATATTTTCTGATATTTATTAATAATGAATGAATAACATAAAATCATAATGTAATGCAACATTACATAATAATAATAGTTCATTAATTTAATGTTAATTCAAGAAAAACCTAGGAAGTTTAGCTTCTTCTATCTTGCTGCCTCATTAGAATAAGGTTTTGCCATCCTTTCTACTCTGTTCATTAGGCTTGTATAAGGCATTATCCCTTAACTTTCTCCTAGTAAACTTAGAGGTAGGTGCCTGCAAAACAAATCTGGATCATGCTACAGAAAGCAGTATAAAAAAACCAAACAAACAAACACAAATGTTAAAAGCGTTTAGCCCTTGGAACTAGAAACACAAACAAGTGCCGAATGCAGTCTAAACATCAAGAAACAGTCATGACAGTGTTTTACACAAAAGCATAGTGTGGCTTCTTTTGCAGTATGGTGTTACATAATACCTTGAAGGTTTTCTGTGAATAAAATATTGTGCATATGGTATAGTGGTGGCCTTTATACTTTCCTGGGAGAAGATGTTCTTTATGCATTAACTCATTCACAGATGAAAGGATGAAAGGCAGATCCTGTAACATCATCATGTTCAAGTCACAATACTCTATGATACGGATGATTTTTTTAGCTCTCTAAAAAGACTAACAGTCAATTTCCCAGCAGCCATACTCAAATAAAGAGGGGAAAATTACTTAGACACTACTTATCAAAATAGATTCTTTGGCTGAGCTTGCTTCCCTGCTGCTGTTTTGACAGTGGCTTCATATATTGGTGGTCACCTCTTGAAGGACGTGGTGCTGTGCACCAGTTGATCCTCAGTGACCATTTCAATGAACATGACATCTACACAAATGCTTCTGATCTATATTCAATTTCTTTCTCTAATCTCTCATTTCTATTTCATAGTGCCTGTTCAAAGAACAATTTTGCCAGGTGGTAGAACATGGATATGTTTCATCTTTATTGCTTCCCTGTTCCTTCTTCCTCCAAACTAGCATAGGGTGAAACAAATTTAATTTAATTTCTTTAATAGAATAGCAATCCCCTCTTCTCTCTTTCCTTCTCTCTTTTTCTATGTTTTTTGGCAAAGCCACAAAAAAAGTGGCTTGGATGAAGGGGTAGAGTGTGTCTTCAGCAAGTTTGCTGACAATACAAAACTGGGAAGAGTGGATGATAGCCCACAGTGCTGTGCTGTCATTCAGAAGGATCAATGCAGACTGGAGAGATGGACAGAGAGGAAAGGTTTGAATCTCAACAAAGACAAGTGGCCAGTCTTGCACCTGGGAAGGAATAACCCCATGTACCACTGCAGGCTGGGAGCTGACCTGCTGGGAAATAGCTGGAAAATAGGACTGGAGCTCCTAATGGACAACAAGGTGTCCATGAGCCAGCAATGTGCCCGTGTGTCCAGGAAGGCCAATGGTATTCTGGGCTGCACTAGGAAAAGCACTGACAACAGGTCAGGGGAGGTAATCCTCCCTCTACTCAGCCCTGGTGAGGCCTTACCTCGAGTACTGTTCCCAGCTCTGGGCTCCCCAGTACAGGAGGGACATGTAGGTCCTGAAGCAAGTCCAGCAAAGGGCTACTAGAATGATTAAGGCTCTGAAGCATCTCTGATATAAGGAAAGGCTGAGGGAGCTGGATCTGTTCAGCCTGGAGAAGGCTCAGGGGGGATCTGATCAATGTATGAATACCTGAAAGGGGGGCATCTAGATGGGGCCACACTCCTCTCAGGGGTGACATGCAATGGAACAAGAAGTAGTGAGCATAAACTGACAGACAGAAATTTCCATGTGGACACGAGGAAGAACTTAACTGTGAGGGTGACTGAGCACTGGAATAAGCTGCCCAGAGAGACTGTGGAGTCTTCTTCCCTGAAGATATTCAAGAGCTGTCTGGGTACAATCCTGAGTAATGTGCTCTAGGTGACCTTGCTTGAGGAGGGAGGTTGGACTAGATGACCTTCAGTGGTCCCTTCCAACCTCAACTACCCTGTGATTCTGTGATACTCTGAAAAGTGAAACATAGTGCCATGAAAATCAATTCAGGTTTTGCTGTAGACTTCAATGAAACTAGGGTTTATCTACTGACTTGCATGATGCTTTCTCTTGAGCGGAAATGAATGTTACCTTGGTTATAAAAATTCACATTCTAGATTAGTGTGTTGAGATAGAGTTTAGATCAAAATAAATTATATAGCCTGCAGTAAAAGTTCAGTGACTCAGAAATGTGAAATAATCTTTCATCTGTTCTTCACCAGTCCAGATTTCTCAAATACATTCGTGTATGCTTTTAACTGAACTATTAAGAGTTTATTTGCAAGACCAGTGCTGAAAAGATCACAGAGACAGAGTCTGAGAACTCATCTTTCTTCTTCTCACCATTATTGAAAGCCTCATACTGCACATTTCCATTCCTAGCCCTTGATAATTCTCATTGAAAAAGCTTTCTTTTTTTTTTTTTTTTTTTTTTTTTGAAATTACATGATCTGGGAATAGATGTTCTTAGTAGCTAGAAGCAGCAAGTGAAATTCGCCGGTATAAACCAACCAAATGAAGCACCTTGCTTTTTGTTGAGAAAATATGACCTGCATGGGAGGTGCAAAATTAAGATTTTAATTTTAATATAAAAGGTGTGGAAAACCCACCAGTGCTGCCTTGCTCTGTTTCTAGCATCTTATTCACCAGAGTGATCTCTATTGCTTGTATATGAATGGTCACATAAACACTGTTGCCATGGTTTATTTTATAACAGATATTAATTTGGACAGGATATTACAAGACTTTAAAATCAGATTTGTTTACATTTTATTCACTTCTGTACTTTGGAAATTAACATTACACTGTCCAGATGACTTTTCTCATTGTAGGTTAAAAATCCAAGACTTTTGCTGCTGATATAATTGCAGTATGGATGCTCTAAATCGTTACATAAATGCAAAATTGATTAAATCCAATAAGCTTAGGTTGCAAAAGTGCATTGCAGTGCTATTCTTTTAATGTTTCTTTTGGCAATCTGTAGTTGATTTAGTCCAATTTTGTAAATATCCATACAAAAGCATCATCATGACCAAAGAGACAGAGCTATCACCAGCAGGCAGTCCTGCATCTTAACATTAAGTTTTGAAACCGCTTAATATAATGTTTTTTTATAGACATTAATTAAGTCAAAGGCCTAGAGGAAGGTGGGGGCTGTGCATGCTATTTGTATGCTATCATGAGAAGCACCAAGAAGAAAATGAAAGTAAAGACACTTTTTTGCCAGTGTTATTTGCAGTGCCCACATGAATCACTTAATTATTGTAAGCATGTGTTGCAGCCGGTGAAAGTTACTCCTAGATGGCAGAAAGACTTTTCCCAGAGACAGAATTTACCAGTCATATGAGCAAGCCTAGACTCATGAGCACTTGGCAGGCTGAGAGATTTTGCTGTCTTTGAATGGGTGAACAGAGGAGGAAGTAGCAATGCCTGGGAGTCTTTCATCAATAATTTCCTCAGACATATAGTGTCTCTTCTAGGCAGTTACCCAGTTTTCTGGGTGAAGATCAGTCCTTCTGAAACTGTGGGAAGAATGATAAGAAGGAGATGTCATTTAATCTGTCACAATGTATTTGTTATGTACATTGAGAAGATTATAAACAGGGGTTTCCCTGACATGCTCTGTCCAGAAGGTAGCTTAACTATAACAGGCTCCATGTTTGATTGAAACTGTGGTGCTGAGAGGGAGCCAACATCCAAGAGCAGTCCAAAGAAAGCACTGGCAAAAAGTCAGTTTATAGACTGTGTTCCAGGAAAGTGAAGATAATAAGCTGGAGACATCTTCAAAGCAGACCATAATTAGAAGTATGATCATGGCAGTAAAATCTGGGGGTTTGCAAAGGTATCAGGTGGTAATTCGCAGTATAAGGATATCTGTCATAACAAGAGTATGATTTTAAGATGTGATTGTCAAAGAAATGGCAAAGAGAATCACTGACTAATTAAGGTTTTCTTATCTTGAACCGCAGGAAAGACACATAGTCACAAACTTCATGATAACCTTCTTATCTCATCTTACTGAAACTATGTCTCAGAAGGGTCCCATATTGCTCCTGTTCTGCTCTTATTCACTCTCATTTCCTCTCCCTGACAGCACATGCCTCAGAAAGGCGAATTAAACTGAACAAATACAAACCAACTTACAAAATCATTTACTGCTCTGTTCAGAAAAAAGACAAACTTTTGAAATCTAATATGCAGAGACTATCTAAGATTTGGGAATATTAGGAAGCAGAAATTACTTCTACAAACACATAAAACTGCAGTTCCTAACTTTCTGTAGTGGGGAAAGAAAATGCTAAACAGAGCCACATTCTCATCTGTAAAGAAAAATTGTCAATGGTCCAGAACTGAACATTGCCCATTCTGGGCGTTAAGCCAGGATGATTTAGTAGGGAGGGAGGAAGCCTACATTTGGAGAGAGGAAATATTTCTCTGGCAGGTTGATTTAAAGGAATGGCAGCTGTCTGAAACTGCTGAGGGAGACAGCATTGTACAGTGCATCTCGGGGGAGAGGGGTTACCAGGCACATGATGTAGACAGACGTGGATGTGAGATAAATGGAAAAGCATGTCAAAAATGTGCTTGCACACACTTTGAAGCTTTGGGAGCCTGCATATTTTGGGATGATCTTTTTTTTCTGTAGCTTAATATATCTTAAATAACAAGGAACAAGTGGAATCCATGTAGCCTCCAGGGAAGCTGCACAGGAACACAGCAGCTGTCCACCACCTCCTTCTGGTGTGTCTCCTGGTGAAGGAGGCTCACTGGCTTTCCAGTTCCGCCAAGCTTGCAGGAATTTCAGTAATATAATCAGAGTTTAATGAACATAAAAAAGCCCAAACTGGTTTCTAGTAGGCTTAAGTACAATATTTTATACACCTTGATAGATGATTCATGGAAAAGTTAATGCTTAAAACTGCAAGACATCATTCCTTCTGCCCTGGTGCCACTCTGAGCTCCTGTGTGAATGATCTTCCAACAGATTTGTTACAAACAGGAGACCAAGCCCTTTCATTTTCATGCACTGAAGTTCAGCGTTTCTGAAACACAAATGGGCTGCTTTAGTCTGTCATCCCAGTAAGCTTCAGTTCAGACTGTGCCAACAGTCAGGATGGATGTGTCATAGCTGCTGGAAGTGCTCCAGTAGGTAGTGTGGTGAGCCTGGTGCTAAAGATATGCTTTAAAGATAGGTCATGAGGTGGATTTGGCAGGGTAAGTTTCAGTTACATGTTGGGCGTGTGACTAAATGAAGGAGCATGGCCACAGGAAAAGCAGGAGACCCTGGGTGCCACTCCAGCCAGTGTCCACTGCCCATGAACAAAGGCTTGTTAGTGTAGGTTCAGGTCGGCTTCCTACAAGACCTGAAGCTCAGTCATTGTGTCCAAGAGCTATGACTTTTCCCAGAGCTGTTTCCAATCTCCCCTGAGGGCTGTATGTGCACTTATCTTCTCTGCTCTCTACACTGAAAAAATTTTCCAGAAGTAGAAGTCAATTTCTGATGTATGGGGTTTTTTTTCAGAGATTCAGCCTCTTCCCAGTCTGTTAAGGGGCTAAGGATGTCCCTGACAGTTACCTCACTTAATCCTAGGCACTGGTGATGAATTTGTTAAAAATGTCTTTTAATGCGTGACAGAACAGTAGTGATACTTTAAATCCACTATCTTTTATTATCTTTATGCACAATGCAATTTAGAAATTTTCTTCAGTAAAGATTATTAGCATACAGTTTGTGCAGTAAGTCTGGAAGGACAAGATCTTATGTAGTTTGGGAAGCATTATGAGTCACAGCTATTTTATAACCCTATGAGAAAATATTACAATACATATAAACCCAAACTCTAACTAGGTTAACAGCATTTTGCCTTTGCACATTCTTCCATGCACTCAATTGATATGAAATTGTCATTTCTTGTCTTAAATCATTGCATAATGCTGAAATGTGCTGTTAAAATTTCTTTATTTCATCCCACGTTTCTGCAATGAATGAATGAAATAACTCCTGCAAATAATTTGCACGAGTTGGGTAAGCTATAAAATATTTTGTCAGACAATGGGATGCAAAGGTAGCGTGTAAAAGCTATGTATATTTACAATAACAGCTCACATGAATTTAATTTGTGAATAAGCTGAAATATAAAGATATAAAGGAGGGAAATAGAGCAAAAAAAAACTTTGGGATAAAATATTACATTTGGAAAAGAAGGCAGAAGCCTTGAGTTGTGAGGAAAGATTTATTAGCCCATGGAAAAAGAAATCTGAGAGAAACTGTAAGTCATGTAAAGTCATTAGGGATAACTGCTGAAGATATTGGAGATGTTGGCAAGACAAACTTACTTTAGTAATACAATCCATCTAAACAGTCAGAGAAGTGAAGTGTGAAATGAAAGAGCACATTTTTAAAGAACTATGTAAAAGAGCTGGAGCAAATAAATTCCTGATTGTAAATGCCCATATAACCTTCCTGCAAGACTTGAAGTGCCTGCGATGGTTTTGTATGGGAAGTGATGAATATCCTGAGTTTCCCAAATTATAGATAATATCTATGTATTTTAGTAAGACAGAGGGAGAGAAAGAAAAGAGGTGGAAAGACATAGAGAAGAAAATCAAATGCGAACCAAAGGAACAACGTGAGCCACTTTTCACAATCTGGCATTTAGATTTCATTAGTACCTCATATATGAATTTTAATACACCCAAATATAAAACCTACTGCTATAGAGTATTATATAAGAATAGAGGTGAAAAGCCATTACAGATGAAACGTTGGGATTTTTTCCACTGATTCCAGTGGCATCATGATTTCAGTTATTGAGATATTCCCCATTTAAAGGTAGGATGCAATGGGTGAAGGTTGACACTGAACTGCATGTTCATAGGCAAAGGCTAATATGGACCCAGTACTTCTGTACCCTGTCTTTAACCTCTACTGTGAAATTTGTACCTGTCATAAATTGCTGCCTATTTATCCATAGTTTGTGTATTTTTATCTTTAATCTAAGTAAAAGGTATTTGAGGCAAATATTGCCATTAATCATGAACTTTGTTAATGTGCTGCAACTCTGTGCACTAGAATTTGAAGAGACTTCCACTTAATACACGTATCAGTATTGATTCAAATATGAAAGTAGTCTGATGTTACTGTGAAATGAATGGTGTTATTGTTGCATTTTAATTTAATATCTAAATCAAATCACCAACAGCACAGCAACTGCTGTTTTAATGTTGTCTTGGGAGTGGTGCAAAATGACAGACAACATAAAAAATTAAATGGTTTGGAAAACATTGGTCTGAATCTGGTTGTAGTTAAATAAAGCTGGGAACATCCTGACCTTCCATACAGCCAGATGTGGAAAATGTACTTCAAAGTCTTTAAGAGAGAGCTAATGGCATACAAGATTAATGGGCACTGTTCCTGAAGGAAATAAGGGGCCTTGTAATCTTGGAATCCACAAAAATAAGGCATATATGTGAAGTACAAACTGTTAATTTCCAAATAAACTGGAAGAAATTAAATTTCTTATCTACAGCTGGGAAAATGCTTTAAAAGAAGTTATTAACTGTTCAGTTAGTGGTTTCATTTATTTAATTTAGTAATTCATTAACACTGGCTGCACCTTTTATTGAGATCATTATATGCTTAAGTTTTACCAAAATAAACCAATTATAAGTGTTTTTAAAAGGTATAAGTTGAAATATTTCCAGAATTTCTATTTTTTTCAAGTTAATGCACGGGAAAATTAATTTCAATTTACTTTACTACTAATTAGACAATAAAATAATTTCATTTGTGATGAGAAAAATAACACATAATACTTATTTATCCAGCTGTAATGAATCAGTACTCCAAGTTTCAACTACTAATACACATGAAGACTTTTTGCTCAAGCCAGGTTACCATTTAAAGAAGAATATATTTTGAAAAAAATATTTTATAACTTATTCCATATTATTTTGTTAAAAAATTAACAAAATTTCTTCTTATTAATTCATTTACATTTTTCAGATATTGTTTGATTTAAAATGCTGGCATTCATTAATATATTCACCATGTTATTGTGTAACTCTATATTTTATACAATAGGGTTTTTTTCTGCAGATTTCATATCTAAGTCCTCTCATCTCTGTTTCTTTTAATAGGTAGAGTAACCCCAGCCAGAAACGACCACACAGAACTTTCTGGTACAAGGAATAACATGGAAAAGCATGGGTACGCATCACAACCAGTCTGCACGGAGAAAATGGTGACAAACTGCTAACATTTCATCATCTTCATTTTTCCCCTTTGAAGAGAAAACAAACAACAAAACACACACAAAAAGAAGAAAGAAAACCAAAACCAACAGCACCACAGCTCATATCCAGTCAGTTCCCCTTTATTCAATAAAACAGAGGAGCAGATGGCTAGAAGAATTGGTAACAAGATATGAAGTTTTTTATCTCCATTTCAATGATTTAAATGCAGCTAAGGTTAACAGTGACTGAAATCTGTTCCTGAGAGACTGCGGCTCAAGTGAAAATCCTGTTGATCATTTTGCCAAAATTTCTGTGCACTGCATAAGTGCATCTTAGTAACCAGCCTCATTACTGTCATCTGCAGCCTCTGCAAGAAAGCTAGAAAATAGTCCTGGGGAATGAAATACTGTCTCTAATAAACTATCCCCTTGGGAGTCCTGGGACACGCTGAGATAAAAATACAGGTAAAGCTTTCACTGTGGCTTTTCCTACATATATGCTTTCATGTGCCCACATGTATTTGCCTGGTTTGGTCTATAGCAGGAACGAGTGTGACGGGACAGCATGAGGGGCCAAACAATAACCCATGCAACACTGCACTAGGTCAGCCTTGTTCAGGATTATTCTTGAATTTGCTTTTAGCAAGTCCAGTTATAAATACACACATTTCCATTCAACTATTCATCCTATCCATTCACTCCTCATCCCCACCTTGTCTGTACTTTAATAAATTAATTCCAAATAGAATTACTGTCAAGCAACTCAGCAGTTCTGTAGCCCTAATGAAAACCCTTTCCCCTTGGCCCCTCCTTGCAAACACTTAAGTAAATTAGCACAAGACAGTCAAAGCTACACACAGATCAAAGGAATGAATCATACTAAATGGCTTAGGACTATTAATGTTTTTATTTTAGACAGAAAATGAACTTTTGCTTCTGTTTTCCCAAGGTGCAGCTCCACTGTAAAGGCTGTCAGATCAGGATCCGTTAACTTTTTATACCTGTCAAGGATCTGTGCTCCTATTCCTCTGCAGCAGGACATTTGTCTGGCATGTGGATCCAGAGAAAATAAAAAAAAAAAAATCCTCTAATCTGTTTTTCCAAATCCTAAAAAAAATGTTAGAATTCCATAGTTATGGTGCCATGTTTTGTCTCTCCCTCATCCACTCACTTCCCCTGTACATTATGCAGAGCCTTTCTCCGCCCTGTCTGCTCCAAGCACCTTACTCAGAAACCCCCAAACTCTGTGGATCATTTCTGCCTTGATTTGTATTGCTTCTTTACCTGGCCGTTTATCCTGCCCTTCCACAAAGAAAGCCCTGGGTTTCTTAAATGAAGGAGGTTACCACTTCCTCCACTATCTTTATGCCTCATTTTATCTTTTTCAGATAATAATGTACCCCTATTGTGTTGCTTCTGTTAAATGCAGATCTGCAACTTTAGAAGTTAATGTGGTTTATTGACTAAATATGGGTAATATAATTAGCAGCCATTAAGAATGAGCCAATTCATTAGTTGCTCTGAAAACACCTTCCCAGGACAGAGGAAAATCAGGATTGCCCTCTACTGAGACCTGTGTGTGAGGGTACATTGCCCAGGAAAACGAACAAAACGAAACAGAAGTGGGACTTTTAGTTATGGGAAGAATAAATACTACAGAAAAGTACAGATTTGGTATTCCAGGCAAACACTTGTAGAATGCCGAAATACCAAACCAGTAGAGGCATCCCAGGCTGGGAAATGCCACACCACAGCCCAACACCAGAAATATCAAGGTGAAGACCTGCAATGGTTTGTCCCCTCCTTTTGAGTCCCTTTTTAGAATGGAGCTCAGAGACTTACTGGCACCTTCTCTAGAAAGTGTGTGTGAGCATGGCAATCATTACTCCCAGCTGGGGATGCACACAGCAGCAAATGGACAGAGCAGTCCTGTGCCTTGCATGTAGCTGTGGAAGGAGATTAATGTCCTCTGCAACAGGAGAGGTCAAGGTCCTTCTGCCCAAAAGAAATAGTCTTCATCTGCTAAATAACCCATTCAGCTGGGATTCATTAAGGACCTGATAATAATAAGATGATCATGGTTTGGGGATAAACATTTTGCTGCTTCTCTGCTGGAAGGGATTTTGCTGGCCTCTGAAGGTGACTGCCTGCCTGGAGCTGACAGAAAAGCCAGTTCTCTCTCCCCAGCCCAGTCAAATGGGAGTCTGACTTGACCCGAATAAGAGGGCTACTTAATTTAAATACCTTAACGCAGAGACCTGATTTAATTTCAAGGCCCTTAAGGTCCTGCTGGCTAGAAGAATGGTTTGTTTAGTGTTAGTAGAAGGCAAAGTCAAAGGTAGATTTCAGTGTATGGCAGGCTTGATGCTATTTTAACCCTTCAGTTTTTGCTTTCTATTATCTTGGACTTCTTGCTGTTTTATCAGAAATGGGTCTAGCCAAAAAGAGGACTCAGCAAATATTTGCAATCACTTTAGCAGTATTTTTAAAGAAAAGGTAATGTAGTTCACTTCTTTTTTGTGAGTATTTATGTTTTGTCTCTCAGGCTTTTTAGTCTTAGTATTTGCTAAGGCAGTGGCACAATACGAGCTTCTTCAGAATGACATCTTTGTGCAGAACTGTGAAATGTCAAAAGCTAAGATGCTGTGAAATGAACATTTCATTTGTAGTATCATTATCATTTGTAGTATTCCCCCAAGCAGGCTTGCAGTCCAAAAAATCGAACAAGAAGACCAGCCAAATCTACTGCAATCTAACTTCATCTTACAATAGCCTGGCACTGAACACATCCCCATCCTAAATCACTCAGGCAAACCCTCTTTCTTTCTTGTTTATTGTGCTTTTTGAATTGCTTTTCTTTCAGTATTTTGCTGCTGTTTTTGGAGTGGGGGGTTAGTGGCTATCTGTGTGGCTTCACTTGAAATTTTCCTTTGACGTGACAGAAAATGGTTGTTCTTCTTGGAATGGCTGATTTTTTGCGACATACATGACACTTCTCACATTCACTTGTGAGATGCAAGTGAGTATTGAAGAGCTTTGGAAGAGTGAAAATAAGTCACTGCCAGGGAAGTACATGCAAAACTCAGGCCCTGTTTTCTCTGTGGGACATTCAAGAGTTGAAGGGGAAGTGAAACATTTTGATTCACAGCCTTCCAATTTCTATATTTCTCCTTCTGTTCCTATTATTTCAGGGTGAAAGCCAGCTGTTTATCAGCTCATAGATTCTTTTGCTGATTGTGCTTTTGGCAGGGGGATGAGATTTTCTCTTTTGTGTTCCTCGGATTTTCCACAGTCTATTAGAGGGAAGAGTACTGAATATTAATTATGGGTACTGCATTGTTAAGTTGTACATGGCATTCCTTTTCAGATGCATTAACATTCCAGATCAAATACATTAACATTCCTACACCTTGCTCTGACCTCACTTGTGCGGATTTACACTTATGTAACTGCTGACTGCTAAGGAGTTGTCCTTAATTTACACTGTATTGCTTTTAGTGAATGTTTGCAAGTGCCTTTACAAGTGCTTAGTTATTTACTGTACTTCTATTTCTAATCTTATTTTTCAAAGAAGACGGGTTTTGTCATTCATCTTATGAGGCTGTTGCATGCATCATAATGCATAGCACTTTTTTGTTATTTTCCCTACATTTTAATTTTTTTTAATTCTTTGTTTTACTATTCTTCCTCTTAATCATCCTTTTTCATATTCCAACTGTTTATGTGAAACAATTTTCTCCTCCTTTCATGTGCATCCCTTTCCTAAACCTTGATCTGGTTCCCTCACATTTCTCATGTGAGGTCCAGGGACATTCAGCAGTTCATTTCAGTCACCATAAAAGCCAGCACCACAATGAAGGTAATGTGCTTCCCACCTCTAAGCCAGAAGACCCCATTTCCCTGAACTTTTCACTGTTCTTCTATTGTCTGTTTTGAAATCTCCAAACTTACAGGTCAAATAAGGAATTTACTAGATACTGATGAATAAATCTGACTCCTCTGTGACCAGTCAAATGTGTGAGTTCTTTGCTTTCCCTTATCTATGTATACCTGGGGGAACAAAATGACTTTCAGTTTCTAAAGCAAATTAAAGGTCATTAATGACCCTTTGCTGTTTGCTACTGATGATTATTGAATGAGAGTGAAATTAATAGAAAAGCAGTATTTCTAGACTGATCAGGTCTAACTTCCATTTTTCTACAAGTTAGGTGGTCTCAAGGTGGAAGAGGTAAAGAAGTGGATTTATTATTATTCTTCAGCCTTCAGCTGAAAGGGAAGGAAACAGAAAAAAGGAATCTGTCAATACCTTCAGGTTTTTGTTGTTGTGTTTTGTTTTGTTTTTCCATATATAGAATCATAGAATAGTTAGGGTTGGAAAGGACCTTGAGATTGTCCAGTTCCAACCCCCCTAAAATGGGCAGGGACACCTCACACTGAACCATGACACCCAAGGCTCTGTTCAACCTGACCTTGAACACTGCCAGCAATAGAGCATTCACAACTTCCCTGGGAAACCCACTCCAGTGCCTCACCACCCTCACAGTAAAAAACTTCTTCCTCATATCCAATCTAAACTTCACCTGTTTAAGTTTGAACCCATTACCCCTTGTCCTATCACTACAGTGCCTAATGAAGAGTCCCTCCCCAGCATTCCTATAGGCCCCTTCAGACACTGGAAGGCTGCTATGAGGTCTTCACACAGCCTTCTCTTCTCCAGGCTGAACAGCCCCAACCTTCCCATCCTATCTTCATATGGGAGGTGCTCCAGTCCCATGATCATCCTCGTGGCCCTCTTCTGGACTTATTCCGAAAGTTCCATGTCCTTTTTATGTTGAGGACACCAGAACTGCATGCAATACTCCAAGTGCGATCGCACAAGAGCAGAGTAGAGGGGCAGGGCCACCTCCCTTGACCTGCTGGTCACATTCCTTTTGATGTAGCCCAGGATAAGTTTGGCTTTTTTGGGCTGAGCTTCTGACAATAGCACGTAGACCAGATAAGACTAGCAGGAAATAGCAACAAAAAGTCTGAGACAAAAATTAGATAACTCTTGAGAGTAACTTTCTCAGATTCAGACAAGTCTTCCTAACATATATTTTTTTGTTTTTCCTTCATATGTTATTAAAATAAAACAAATTGTCACCATGGAAATGCTATTTCAAGGCAAAAATAATAGTAAGTACATTCTTGTCATAGCTCTTTATTGTCTTGTCAGCTGCTAGTACTATTCAGGAATACTTTTTCTCCACATTTCATTGTACAGTGATTCAAACAGCTACTTTTTTTGAGCTGCTTCATGATTTGACTTTAAATATATTCAGCTGTTTCCCATTCTTTTAGAAAGACAGGAGTGTTGATTAAAATGTGAATTACAAAGCATCTTGCTTCAGCATAGGGAAAAACTAGGTTGTCATTTTAGAACTGGATGGAAGATTTTCAGTAATTGGCTCAGCTGGCAAATAGTAATTCAACAGGACTGAAGCCTTCTGTGGGATCATGATGATTGCATGACAACTGTTGAAACCTGTGTTTGAATACTGTAATACATGCTTCTTGGGCTCTCAATTTTACCAAAATGGCCTAAATCTTTTAGCATTTCACTGTCTTCAAATTTACTTCAAAGAAATGCATGTTATGTTTTGCATTTCCAGTCTTATGCTTGCTTGGATTTTGTGTGTTTTGTTGGTGTTTTTTTTGGGTGGTTTTTTTTTTTTTAATCCTGACTTTTCAGTAAGATGAGCATAGTGATTCCTGTATAGCTTTATCCACCTATGCTTGGAAATCTAGACTCAGCAGCATTCCCAGCCTACCAGTGCAGTCAGTTACGAGAAATTACAATTAATCAAATGCTTTCCATGCACCATTTGTAAATAGTAAGGGCCAGACTTGAACGTGGTGGATTCCAGCTCTGCTGATATCAATAGAGCGAGGTTAAATATCATCAAATATTCAATCTGATGCATTCCTGCTGAAGTCATTGACATCCAACTACTAACCACTAACAGGGACTGATAACCTTATCAAACATGACAGGTCTTTTTCTTTTTAGAAAAGTTTCTTTCTATTTTAAAGGTACAAAAGCAATTCAAAAGCTCTGTCCTGTAATCTCCAAGTATCATATTGATGGTTTTGTCATTATTATTGTTATTGCCCTTATTATTGCTGCTACTACAGTTAGTTTTATTCTCTAATCTGTTGCAAAGTCACGCACAGATATCAGAGAATGCATTATTTCCTTTGTCTCACTATTATTTCTAAGACTGACAACTACTTATTTTAAAAGACTGAATCCCAAGAACACCCTTTTTCTTTTGAGAACATATCAAATATAGTAAACTATGATTAATGAATGTCAGTCTTTTGTATTCACTGGAGAAACTGGAAGTTCAATCAAGTTAGTATCATTGTCTATAAACAGTCTTTGACATCCTTTAAAGAAACAATTGTATCCTCTTTTAGGGCATTGATTCAGAGGATTAGGAATGGTTTATCTACAACCTTTGATCTTATACTGTTAGATAAAGAACTGCCAAAATTCCTTGACTCTGAAGGCTGTTAATATTACATTCTGTGGCTTAAATTTATTTGCCTAGGCACACAGATCATACCCTTTGGCTGCTGGTCTTTTATTTATGTGTTGTGTGAGCTGTTGAGGGTTGGCACAGGGTGAAAGAGAGGAAAGCGATTTTACCTGAAAACGCACACATATGACTTTATTTAAAGCCTTTATAAGCAAATAAGCTTGTTGAGATTACTCTGAAAAGTAAGCAGACATGGAGACACCAGTGCAATAGCTAAACACATATCCATGGGCATATTTCTGTATTCTTTTCCCAGCTTAATAAAAGGACAATACAGAAAGCTGTAGTCAAATATGCAATTTTATTTCAGTATTGTACTCAGTGGTTGGCAAGAAAATAATCTTCAGGAGTATTTTCACAAACACACGTACACAAACTTCAGCCAGTAGTTTATGCTCTTTCAAATATTACATAGTTTTTTTGTTTCTGAAGTTATATGAGAATTCAATAGGATAAGGGGTAACGGCATTTAACTGAGGGAGGGTAGATTTAGATAGACATAAAAAGGAAGCTCTTTATTATGAGGGTGGTGAGACACTGGCACAGGTTGTCCAGAGAAGTTTTGCCTGGCCCACCCCTGTTAGTGTTCAAGGCCAGGTTGGGTGGGGCTTTGAGAAGTCTCTTCTAGTGCTAGTGATGTGGACAGCAGTAGCCTGGAAAACATTAAGAAGGACTTCAGAGACCTGGGAGAGGTGGTTAGGGGCTCTGGAGCTTAGATTGTCTTTTCATCAATTATCCAGGGTAAAGGGCAGGACCTAAAAAAAACTAGGAGAATAGGACAGGTTAATAAATGGTTAGAACAGTGGTGCCGTAGTCAGGAGTTTGGGTATTTAAAGCATGGGACTCTATTTGGGAGACGAGGTCTACTGGAGGCTGGTGGACTTGATCTGACAACAAAGGGGAAGAGCGGTTTTGGTCGGAGGCTTGCCAGGCTGGTCAAGAAAGCTTTAAATTAGATGTGTTGGGGGAGGGGGCATCATTCCATCCTGATACATCCAGTCAGTTGCCAGCATTTATAATAAATGCTTGGAGCAATGTAGAGCTAATTCAGCAGCTCCAGCCAGTGAGCTGGCATCATTTGGAGCTCACCTCAGATGCCTCTATACAAACACTCGTAGCATGGGGAACAAATAAGAGGAATTAGAGATGTGGGCATGACATAATAGGCATCACAGAAACATGGTGGGATGGCTCCTATGACTGGTGTGTTGGAATGGAAGGTTACAGACTCTTTAGGAAAGACAGGCCTGGTAGGCAGGGAGGGGGAGTTGCTATTTATGTTACGGATAGGCTGGAGAGTATGGAACTCTGTCTGGGGACAG
>JAOEHX010065669.1:0-28077 GCA_025448015.1 Bolborhynchus lineola | reverse complement strand
CCGTTACCCCATGTCCTGTCACTACAGTCCCTAATGAAGAGTCCCTCCCCAGCATCCCTATAGCCCCCTTCAGATACCGCAAAGCAAATACATGTCTATGCTGTGTGTGTTTGTGGGAGCAATGGCCTAAACACTGATTGTCAGAGAGAAAAGCTATGATTTCAATAGGAGAGCCCAAAATCAAGGTAATAGCAAGATCCTGCAGTCCTTCAGGTGCTTCTGCAGCACCACCCAGGTCTGGGGATCAGCGCCACTCGGGAGTGCACTGGGTGCTGCAGATGGAATAACTGGGCACAAGAGGAACATTTTTCCCAATGAGAACAATCAACCACTGGAATAATCTCCCCAGAGAAGTGGTGGGTTCCAAAAGACTGGACACTGTTAGGATTCAGCTGGACAGGGTGCTAGGACATCTAGTCTAGCTGATGCTTTGCCTAGAGAGGATGGAGCAGATGATCCTCAAGGTCCCTTCCAACCTGATATTCAAGGATTCCTCTGGAGAGGGACAGAGGTGGGAAGGAACTCACAGAGGGGGCTCAATGCCTGCAGGGAAGGGTACCAGGAGGGGTGAAGGGGAGCTGCAAGCTCAGTACCTGAAGAATAAGCCTCAGAACTGTGAGGATCTGGGCACCTCCTCCTTTAGCACATAGATAAAGCTTAGTGGTGAAGCTTCCTGCCTCTAGAACCTCCTCACAGCATCCGGCAGCAAGCGAGGAACATTTGGTCTCTGGGAAAGCTTTGGTGATGGACAAGTACATACCTGTTCTGGCAAGAGGCTGTGGCTTTAGAGCCGAGAAGGAGCCGGGTCCTACCCTGAGCTGAGGGATCTCCTGCACACCCCCCAGAGAACAAACCAGTTGTGGGGTAACGCGGTGAGCAGCGCACAGAGCAAACGCCCAGCACAGGGTTTAATTACTACGTACAAAGGTGCTTGGGTCGGGGCTGCTTTGGGCTGCTCCGGGTGTCAGCGAGCAGCTATGCGGCAGAACAGGATGTCGGATTAAGGAGACTCCAGCGAAACCCGTGCTGAGGACATCAGAGGGCAGCAGCCGGAGTGGGGAAGTGAGTGAGAGCTGGGTGGCACCGAGAACTGCCCGCAGCCTCCCGGGAGCTGCCGGCGCTGCTGCCTCGGAGCACGGCACGCCGCGACCCGGCGGCTTTGGGGCGAGACATGAAGGGGTTTTAGGGGCTCAGCTGCCTGGAGCAATAGGAAGAGGTGCTCTGCATGGGTGCAAGATGAACTTGTTCTGCCCCAATGCGGCAGGCTGCAAGTGAAGGGCTGGGGGCTCTCACCTGGGAGCACGTACCTGCTGAGCGCCAGCACAGCCTTATCTCCACGGAGGAGGGTTAATGTGTAACCCGGCTCTGTT
Organism: Bolborhynchus lineola; assembly: GCA_025448015.1. Classification (NCBI taxonomy): domain Eukaryota; kingdom Metazoa; phylum Chordata; class Aves; order Psittaciformes; family Psittacidae; genus Bolborhynchus; species Bolborhynchus lineola. Next base: position 26,707 of record JAOEHX010065669.1, on the reverse strand, counting down.
TGGTTAACCCAGGAAAGCAAAGAAGTGCTGGGATAGGCACGGACAGGACGAGGATTTGGGCAGCGCGGAGCGACGGACGTGCGGGTAAAACAAGAACAACGTTAATAATCTCTGTTCTTTCTTGCCCTTCGCTTTCTGTCCTTTTTCTGCTGCACGGGCTGCGGGAGAGTGCCTCTGCCCCAGGGGAGTGCAGGGCTGTGGGTGTTTGTGGGGTTATATACGTGCTTTGCTTCGGGAAGGGGAAAGCGTGGTGGGGCTGTCACCAGTGAAGGTGCTTTGAAGGTGGTGGCAGGGGGAAAGATGGGGGAGACCCAGAGCTGCCAGTGGAGCGGCTGGGAAAGTGTGCTCAGGACAGCAAAGAGCTCAGGCAACTGCTACCTGTGCTTGATTTACTTACTTAAACAGATCTGCCATCATCTTCTTCCTCCCTGAGGTGGGATCCATCCTGCAGCCAAGCAGGAGCAGCTAGGATGGCACCTGCAATGGACAAAGCCCTTTGCTGTAAGGGTTAGGGTATACTTTAGACAGCAAATATACCCCACTTCTTTAACACGACTGGAGAGCTGTGGTAGAGGGCTCGTAGTAGCACTGGGTGTAAAAGAAAGTAGCCTCTTCATATAAAGCAATTAGCATTAATTGCTACCCAGCACCTCTTTGATGTCTGAGGACTCAGGGAGCTTTGTAAAGGACAGTTATGGCAGCTTTCGCTGTTAAAGTATAGCTTCTCCTAACAGCATTTTTAGTGGCAGGAGATACAGACATGATAGGAAAACAGCTTCTCAAGTGCCGTGTATTCTAATGCAAATGCTCATGGGTTTAGTGGCTGTTATTCAGCAAAAGGAACTGTAAAATCCTTCTGGATCATAAAACCTGGGATTTTACAACACTGGTCCCAAGTTGGATGAACGCGTTAGAGCCATAATCGCATCAGAGAACTTGTGGGCAGGAAAACGAGCTGCTTTCTGCATAGATCCTCCCCAACACGTAGTGAGCTCCAGGCTGAACTTTGCCTCCCCATGGAGGGGCGGGTGCCAAAACCTTGGCAGCTGCTTTAGGTTTCTGCAAGTGCTGTTTGAACAAGAACAAATTACTTCTTCCGATGGACACAAGGCGATGGGCATCCTCTTGGGACATCAGGACATCCTCATGGCCTGATGGGACCCCATCGGATCAGAGCAGGGCCAGGCTTTTCCTGTGCTCTTGAATGAGCACAGCAGGTAAGTGGGAGGCAATGAGGAGCACTGCAATGAGACAGGCAGGAGCCTCTTGCTGCTCAGAAGCAGACCCACATTTCACATTGGATCACAGTAAATCCGCATGGCTTGCTGAAGCCTAAAACCCCCAAACTCACCTTGGGTCCCTGCTTCCTGACAGCTAACAGCTCTGGCTATAAAGTTATCCGAACTCAACAGAATCCAGAGTATTGCTGTTCAAAAGCCACCACTTACTGAGATGTCATTTAAGCAGTAAATAATGCTGAAGCCGAGGCTGAAATACTAAACTCTTTCTGTGTGGAAGGATTAGATCTGTCAGGGGGTGGCTGCTGAAATCTGATTTTTGCGGCGTATCCCAATTACAAAGGAATTCTTTCAGGCTCTAACCCTCTGAACAAGCAGCCACTTCGGCTCCCTTATCACTCCATCTAATTCCCTGCTCCAAGACAAAAAGCAGCAGTATGTTCCTGTGCTGTGGCCAGGTCATGGCACAAAGAGCTCCTCTGTCTCTCAACAAGCAAATCGTCTCACATGGGTCCCTGTGTACTCTTGGGGGTGTTTGTTTTGCTGTTCTCAGCCTCTGCAGCCCAGTCCTCTCCCAGACACCTAATGGGTGGTGTTGGTCCATTTCAGAAGCTTGCTGCTTTACATCCATAAGTAATGATGCCTTTTGTCTGGCACTCAGCATCTCCCCTCAGGCCATGCACCTTGCAAGCATGTAACTGTCCCCTCTGCCTCCAGGACCATGCCCCAGGCAGATTTCGCTGTTGGTAACCCCAATGGCAGGTTGTTTGTCAGGCGATTACTACCCCATTTGGGTCCCACTAGTTTGGGGGTACAGGCTGAATCCAGAAGAATAGCAGCAGTGCATTGCCATGAGCAAAGGGGGATGCTGGAGACAGCAGCGCTGCCCTGCTCCCCACAAGCTATGCCAGGCACGTGCCCAAGCACACCCAGGCGTGCCCCAAAGGAATGGGGGCAGCTCCCCATGGCCACCACACCCCTGCAGCCCCAGAGGAAGGGCAGGAAGAGGAAGCTCCCAGCAGAACAAGGCTGCAGCTGAACAGCAGCTTTTCGGGTCAGCGTGGTCAGAAGTTTGGGAGCTGCAGTGGAAGAGATCCTGTGAGTTGGAGCTGGGCTGGGCTTGCACTGGGATGGGATCACTGATCCCATCACTGAGGCTGAGCTGGGTTTACAGCTTTTTCCTTCACTCAGGAACTACCTTATCCACATCTCCAAGATAACCACCAGCGTGGGAGGGCTGTGGGTAAACAGCCCAGAGCTTACAGCTTCAGTAGCTCCACAGCGTGCCTGCTAGCATTGTCCTGGGGTATGGGGTCTCACAGGTTAATGCCTCTCTTCTGCTTCAAGCCAGGACATTGCCCCTCGGGCAGCCTGGGATATGCCAAGGAAGGAGCTGGGAATGGCTGGCTGCAACTCCGGCAGCTGCGACAGCATGGTCAGCACGGCCTCCAACCACTCACAGCATGTAAGTATCCCTGCTGTGCCCATCCTGCGCATGGCTCCAACCCTGGCCACGGGCAGGGACACCTTCCACTAGAGCAGCTTGCTCCAAACCCCATCCAACCTGGCCTTGAACAGTGGCAGGGATAGGGCAACCACAGCTGCTCTGAGCAACCCGTTCCTGTTCTCTGCTCAGAACTGCTCTGCATGAGTGCTCTGGAAGCACTCGGGCACCCTCAGGCAGCACAAAGACCAAATGAATTCCTGCTCCAAAGCACTCCCATATTTCCAGTCCTGCCCTGTGTACGGCTCCTCTGGGGAATGATACCCAGAGCCTGGATGCTCCCTTGTTGCCTGAAAATGCTGATGCAGATAGTGCCGGCACTGGGTGAGCTCCCCAGGGAGAGATTAGGCCAGTTGGGTAACTGGGTTAGACTGCCTCCAACAAGGGTGACTTCACCTGGGCAAGACAGCGAGCAGTACTCCTCCTGGCTGACAAGCAATGAATTCCTTAGTTAAGGCAGAGATGAGCTTGGGCCTTGGGTGTAGATGTGTCATTTTTCACTATCTGTCCATTTAAGCTTGTTTGTCTCCCAACACCGATTCCAAGATTGATGGACTAATTATATCCTGTCTGACTTGGAGGATAATTGATACGTGCAAGTGCAATGCTCAGTCCTGAACAGGTTTTCTGTTTGATGGATTGCAAACCAGAACCAAACCCTCTGGGATGTATTAAGGATGGAAAAACTGGTTGCAATATTGCCTGGTCAAAGATTTGGATAGGTGTCTGTCTCTGCAAAACAACTCCACCTGGGACAATTTCTCCTCCATGCTTGTCGGTTTGATGCACACCCCAACCCTTCCTGCCCCTCTCTTTTCATGGTGAATTGCTTGCATCACCTTGTAACTTGGTGCTTCCTCAGCAATCGTATCTCATGATATTTGAAATACAACAAAAAGTAAAGAAGATCTTTCTGGGAGAATAAGGAGCGGGACCACCACCCGCAGATAAGTCTTTGGTATTTATGATGTTTAGGTAAGCTTCTGAGATAAATCACTGCTCATCAGTACAGGCACCCGTAGACCACCCTTGGTACCCATCTGCTTATATTCCAAGGTAAACTAAAGGACTAAAAGGTAAAGACCAAGTTTCCATGTTAAGAATAACCCATTTCCTGATGCTCATTGCAGGGCAATATAAAAATGGCCTCAAGTATATACTTTAGGAGGTCTTTTAGAGCAAATTGTCTAGTTTTCTGTAGCTGTAAATACCAATTTCTGAATAGCCACTGCCCAAGAGCTGCCACACAGCTCCTAACTACTTTCTCCTCCCTGTGCTGCCCTTTTCTCTCTTTTTCAGAGCGATAACAGTTATGACTACTTATCTGTAGAAGAGAAAGAATGTCTGATGTTCTTAGAAGAAACTATTGGCTCCCTAGATGCAGAAGCAGACAGTGGGGTCTCTACTGATGAGATCGACTGCATAGAGCCCTCCAAGCTGCCCAGGACCTGGCCTAAGAGAGACTCCATCACTCGAGGTAAGCTGGAAACCCATGGTCCAGCCCTGGTGCTCTGCCATGGCTGTTCTGGCTTAGCAGGCAGGAAGGAGCGTGTTTTGCAAATGAGAAGGTGTTCTGTGTCCATGTGGTGCATGACTTCATCTCTCTCTTTGCCTAGACATGGAAAATGGGGCTCCCTCCCTGCAGCAAGCAGCTGAACCAAAGAGTGGTAAAAACCCCTCTGCCTCCCCCAGCTCAGCTCCAGCAGTGGTTCCAGGCTATTACAGTCTTCCAAGGATCACCACAGTGGTAAATGGAGCCTCTGACAGCAAAGCAGCTGTCTACACAGTGGAGGACCCAGTGCCAGGAGATAAATCCTCGCAGGAGATGGCCAAGGAGGTCAGGCTTGACCAACCCAGCATAAGAAGCCAGGTGAAATCCCTGGAATCTTTGCTTATCCAACCTCCAGATCCCTTCCAGGATGAGCTGGTGAGCCATGAGTGGTCACGCAGCCATCGCTTAGATGACACGAGAGAAACAGCCAAGGAGACAAAGACTTGGATGTCATGGGGCCAGCCAGAGAAATCCACATTGGAAGAGGCCCCTCAGGACCCTGATACCAAGCGTGGGCCACCCACAGCCCCCAAACCACGAAAACTGCCACCGAATATTATCCTGAAAACCAGCAAAAACAGCCCCGTGGCGCTCGGCACAGAGCCCAACCAGAAGGTGAAAGCATCACCTGCATCCTTAGCCAGCGATGCCACTGCTGAAAAGGCAAATTCAGGGCACCTCGACCCCAAGGAGAGGGAGAAAGCCCGGCGAGAGGCATTGGAGAAGCTTGGACTGTCACAGGACAGGAGGGAGCCCGGTGTTCACCCTCAACCTACAGCACATCCCCAACCAAAGGAAGTGCCATTCTCAATCCCTGCAAAACCCGATGCACGCGATGGGGCAGTGGAGAGGTCGGTGCCGGGTACCCGGCAGATGACCTTCAAATCCAACACCTTGGAGCGCTCCGGGGTAGGGCTGAGCAGCTACATGGCCAGCGCCAAGGAGCAGAGCGTCAAGACCAGCAGCTCCCTGGGCAAGATGTCCTTCATCGAGCGGCTCGCCCCCAGCTTCCTCAGGAGCAGCCGCCCCAGGCCGGTGTCCCCTGGGATGGGGAAGGACTTTGCTGGTCTGAAAGAGCCGGGGCAGGTGGAGCAGGAGAAGAGCAGCAAGCGGCGATCGCACCCGCTGCAGAGCTTCCCCAGGCCACCCCGCTCCTCTGTCAGCGTCAAGATTTCCCCCAAGGGTGCAACGGATGAGAACCGGCGAGAGGCGCTCAAGAAGCTTGGTCTGCTGAAGGAATAGCTCCATGGGCAGTGGGGCTGCTGGATAAGGGGCTTTCCCCCCATATCCAACTGCTTTCACTGCCTGTCCTCAGGCAGCACAACCATAACCATCTTCTGCTGTGATCTCTCACCTCAGCATCTTGGGAGAGGTACCACAAAGGGTATTTGGAGCATCACCAAATGAAGTACCACCACGTGTACATAACATTTTTGTATATAGCAGATGTATAGGAGCTATTTATATAAAGCATCGCTCAGCACATGGACGGGGCATATTCTCCTACAAGGTCCTTAATGCGTTTGGGGATTCACTGAAGCAGGGAAGCCATGGAACTGGGGGTTTGGCTTATTTTAAAAGGCATTACCTGAGGATAAAGTCTCTCTGGGAAGAACTGCAGGACTCTGCTGCTCCTTTAGGATCTTATGGTCTTTAACTTTATCAAAGCCTTTGAGGCCTGAGCATTCACCCGTATAAGTGCCTCCCAAAAGCCACCACTGCCATGTGCAAAACCATCAGACCCATGGGCAATGGAGCGGACACAGTGATGCTCCCCATGCACAAGTGCTCCTCAGGAGCTGGCTGGCCTCACATCCACTGCAAGGCTAAGCTCACATCCATCCCTGACAACCTGGATATAGCACTTAGACACAAACATCTATCGTCATTGTGAAGTGACAGTTAAGAAGCAATGGGTTGTGCTGGTGGCAGACCCAGGAGTGCTGCCCCAAAGGAGAGATGCGAGGCTGAAACACCACCATTTCAGTCCCTTTCAAACTCTTCTCATACCTTTCAGTCCCAGCTGATGCTGTCAGTGTTTATGCTGCACACCTTTTATGACAAAGGTGGTATATTTCTGTAATAAACTTGTATATGATCCAAAAATGGCTTTGTAATACAGAGTGATGTTGAAGTCAAAGCTGTGGTAAAGCTAAGCAATGAGTTTAAACCTTCAGTATGTCTTGCCTTGAGGAGTGGGGGTGACCCAGGCAGTGGGGCATTGCAAATGGTGAGTCTGAACCAGATACTTGGGCCTCCTGCAACCCAGGACCCGCAGGAGATGGGATTTTGGGCAAGTTCTTCCACTGCAATAGGTAAATACAAAGTCTTCTACAGCACTAAACCATTTCCATCACTGACCTTGCAGTACGAGCAGCTTTCTAAGAGAGCGTTGTGAATACTAAACAGTCTCCTACTGACGAAACCCAGAGCCAGGCTTTCTCTTCCTCTCCAAACAGGCACCAGGAGCTTTGGTTTGCAAGGAAAGAAAGGGAGGGCATCCTTCTGCAGAAGCTGTATCATTTCCCATAATAAAGGTGTGCACAAGTGGGAGGCATAGCAAAAACCCATGTAAAGAATCCAAGGAATGTAAGAGAAAGATGTCTGATAAGCTACACTTCATGGAAGCAGGGAAATGCTTGTTTGTAGTTCAGCAATTAACTAAACTAGCTCTGGGCTGGCCAGCAGCAACACAGACCTGTACTTCAGGGAGGAAACTAGAGGCTGTATGGGTTAAGGTCTGACCAAAACCTCAGCAGGCTGCTCAGCAAGCATCATGTTGCACATACATTGGCTCCAAATGGGGAAGGAGCCTTTATTATGGAAGGTTATTAACTTGTCCAGCCTAAGCCCAGCACCTTATTTCAAGCCTGGAGCTGGGTCAGTAGCGACCAGGCAGGACAAGCAAGGTGCTGCATAGATGCATGCCATGGGAGATAACTGCAGCCCACACTTGGCTGGTTGCAGGGATGGCTCTAACCCCAGCATGGCTGAAGATGCAGCTATGCCACATACCTGGAGCATCACCAGTGGTTTAATGGGTTTGAGGGGGGTCAGGCAGGATTAAGGGTGTAACACAGGGTGTAATCTGTGACCTCTAGGCTACCGCATGGACAAAGACATGGGGGCTGCTCTGTGCCTACAAACTGGATGCTCACATCACCACCACCCTGTCCCCTTCCTCCCCAGCTGCCTGCTTGTGCCTGAAGCAGGACACGGAATGAGCAGCTTGGATTTAGGAAGCTGATCGCTGACACTGCAAAAAGCTCCCTGGAGCTGAGAGGTGGCCACGAGAGTGGGATCCATCCACCAGCAGCAGGGCTCTGCTCTGGGTGCCACGGAGCAGAGCCATGTGTAAGCTCTTGCACAAGGTCTCAGGCTGGGAGTCACACAGCTCAAAGGGATAACAGCCCCGTTTCCAATAGCTACAAACACATCTAGCCTGTAAAATGCCCTATTTTGCTTGCAGGATTGAACAAGGCTTGCTCATGGTGAGTAATTCAACCCAGAGGCCCCAGCAACAGCAGAAGCACTTCACCCCATAGAAGGGCACTGATCTGGAGTTCGTTCCCACAGGAATGATCCTGTGGCTGTTGTTTAAGTATATTCTGTTCCAATTTTACACTACCTGAGCCTTGTGCACAGCTCCTGCTCATGAGCATCACTCCACCCCTTCACAGCTGAAGAAGCAATCTTTGGAGGTAAGGTTTCTGCAAGGAAGTCTAACTAAAACTCAGCTTTCATGCTTGACACGTATGTTACACTATAGTACCCCCGGTTCTAAATAAAGGATTGGAAGAGAACCCTTTGTTTTCAAAACCAGGTGTTTTTAAGGGAAGCTCAGGTTCTGTTTCAGGCCAAAAATGCTTTCAAAGATACCTTAATGCTCTCCTCCTTTCTCATCAGATAAACAAGGTGAGATTACCTTTAAGACTGCAGTAGTCATGCAACTGCATTATGCAAGGGATGTGCACTAAGACAGAGCATTCGCGATCATGAGGCTGGAATCAGCAGTGGATGAAAGGGATGGTCAGAGGAGAGGAGCACGTGGATGAAAATGCATTATTAAACCATAGAAGCACAGAATTCAGAGAGCTGACCCCTTCACCCAGAGCTCAGTCTTGCACCTCCCTCTCTGCTTTCATTTATGTTGTGCTCTCACTGCCTTCAAAGTCAATGATTTGCACTTGAAAGTCCACAGCCTGAGCTGGGTGGAACCTCTCCTGCTGCCTGCCTGCACCTGGGGCAGGTTGAAGCCTGCAGATCCCACAGGGAGCACCAGTTATCCCTGCTTTGTGCGCAGGGGAAGCAGCATCACTCACAGCAGCATCCATCACCCAGGTAATTGCTCTCCAGCCCCAGCCTGCTGGAACACTCCCTCTGTGCCAGGCACCAAGGGCCACAGGGAGCAACACTGCTACTGTAATGTAACCCATAAGCCATCGACTCAAAGGAAGAGATTTCCCTTTGTTCCAACCCAAGAACATCTCTCATCAACAGCCTCCAGCATTGAGCTGCTCCTTAGCAAAGTGCCCCTGGATTCATCACAATGACCTGATGTCAGAACAATCACAGCAACCCCGGTTTGCTGACTGGCAGAGGCCAGAGCAGGGGATGAGCCTCTCTTTTATAGGGGGGAAAAGGTGATGGGTGATCAGACGAGCTACTGACTGCCTCAGCTGTGCTCCTCCAGCACTAGGAGACAAGGGAAAGGCTGCTCCTGCCTATTTATGCCAATTAACAGCATTTGGGGGTATCTGGGAGGTGGACATGAGAAAAGCAAGATTAGAAACAAATCCATCCCCAGGTTCAGCCAGATTCCAGCTGAGTTCTCTTGTCTGGGTACCCCTGAAAGCAGCCTTTGTGCTACTTAATTCTGTGCATAATCTGGTTTGTGCCCAGGAGGCAAAACCTCAGCAGACCCCAGCCAAAAAACAGCCATGAAGAGAAATCATATATCACATCAGTAACCTGGGGAGTTGGTAGATGTACCCTCAATGCCTTAATGCAGATTGTACACTCTGTGTTTATGTGGTGCGACGATGCTAGAAAAGGCCCAAAGGAAACACTCAGCTTTGCATCTTGCATGGAGTATTCATCTGCTTCCTAACTATCAGTCCCATAGTGGCTCAGACGTATCATTTCCATGTCTACATGAGCCTGTCAAGACCTACCATCCCAATTAAAAGCATCCTTGTGTACATCTTTCATTACAAAGGTCAGATTCAGGAGAAGGGGTTTGTTAAATCCCGGTGGTATCAAAGAACATCAGCTCTTCTGGGAAGTCTCCAGGAGAAATGGGTTGTCTTAATAACAGACTTTGTCACCGTGCACTGAGGGTGTCAGGAGGGATCCTTGGGGCTGGTGTCCCACAGAAGGTCGGGAAGATGGGTTGGTTGCTGCTGGCCTTACATGTCTCCAGCTGGAGAACATCAGACCTGGGCTGGGAGACCCATGGACCCACTGGAGTAGCTCCACCTCTGTGGGAGGGGACTGTAGATGTCCAGGAGCCTTTAACCTTGTCCCAAAGGGTTTAAGCAATAACCTGTAGCTGAGTCTCTGCCTTTTCCCTGCTCACACGAAGATGAAGAGAAGGACCTCCTCCAACTCCAACTGCTTCAGAAGGAGGGGTACATTACCCCTATTTCCAGGAGTATTGCTTCACAACCTCACCAGGATAACCCCCAAGCTTTGCCTGTTTCTCTTCCATTTGATGCTTTGTGGGGGTTATTATAGGTATGCATGACAAACGGAGGAGGTGTGGGGAGCATCCCTGTGCAGTGGCACTTGGTATTCCTGTTGCCCCATCCAGCACAGATGACGACACAAGGACGAAGGCAATGGGTCTATGCAGGACCTCAGAGAGAGGGCTCATTCAGCCACCTCCTGCATTTAATACAACAGGCTGCTGCTTCAGCAGCGATGCTGTAATCCCTGTGGGCATGTCGACACGCTGTGAGCCCCTTGGTGGTTGAATGAACTAGGGCTTTGCAGTCAGGTGTGGTGGAAGTGCTGCTGGGATTCAGCAGACTCAAGCATAGGAGCAGCATTCCCTGAAAACCAGTGTCCTCCTGGCTCCCCCAAGCCACGGGCTGGCTGATGCACAGCACCATCCTGCTCAAACGTGGCCGTGCAATCAGTGTCCTTTGGTGAATCAGAGCTCTCAGCTCCACACAATCGGGGTGACGCCTGTCCATGCTCAGAGCAGTCTAGTGCAGGATTTGACCCAATATACTCTGCCTTTCTCCCCACTACCCTAAACGTTGCTGCTGCAGCCCCAGTGTGTGGTGCTTAGCCCTGGAGAAATAACGACCTGTGGATATAGCAAAGACCAAATCAAATACATTCAAGCCCTTCACTGCTGACTCTGGCTGTGTTCAAACGAGCAGGTGTTTCCGGGTTTGGGTTTGGTTTGCTTCGCTTGCCAGCGATCCAGATTTACTGGATACCTTAGAACCAAACTAGGTTCAACATTCCTCATCCCTGCTCTTAAAATCCATGCTCTTGACCAGGCAGGGGCGTGAGCATGCTCCTACTTCCCGAGATCTCGGCTGTTCTTTGTTTCCAAATGCCCTTTAAGTTACACAAGAGCCAGAAAGGATCTTTGTTGCTCCTTGCACAGGGGTTTATGTGCAGTGATAACGTATTTGCCTTGTTCCAAGTACACTGCCCTAGCTCGAGTTTAATCATTAACTCCTGCAGGCACTGCAGAGCAAGCAGGGCTTGTCAGGCTTTATTAATAACTGGCTGCAGACAAGCTGTGTGGAGATGCTGACAGCAACCTTGATAAGTGTGCATGGGCAAAACACATGTTCAGAGCCCTGGTGCTGCATGGTGCAGACCACACTGATGAGATTCACTGCCTAACAAGCGTTTGCTATAGGAAGGCAAAGAAATTCCCTTAACAAGCATAGCCCAGCAGAAAAAAAACCCTCTAACTTGTCTGAAACTCTCCTTTAGAAGAAGGTGCAAGGCAGTGATGCTCTCCAGGAGCATCCTTTCCACATGCTGCCATCACTGTTTCCCTATGGAGCCATCCTCTTTTCTGCTGCTGCTCCCATTATCATCCCAGGAAATGATGCTGAGATAACAGCCCACATTGCTCCCTGTGCTGCTGCCCCCACTGAATTCACTTGCTTTTCTTGTATAAAGGATGTTTGGTCCCCATTTGTCCTGGGGTCAGCTTGGGACTCCTGGGACCTTATACAGTGACCCAGAGGTGCATTCCTGGCCCGGATGGGTGAGGAACCAGTGGTGCTGTGGGCGAGGTTGCTTCTTACAACCCCTTAGAACCATTTCTGTCAAAGGCAATCTGCCTCCACCCCGAACATCTTGCCAGCTCATCACTCTCTGGAGCAACCTGGGATGTGGAACCTGGCCCAACTGGCTCCTTGCAGGAAACTCGTCTGACAGCAATCCCGCTGCCTTTCATCTCTCCCTGCTCATCCCCTCCTAAAGCCTGGTCCTGCCTGCCCTGGGTGCCTGTTTCTCCCAAGTTCTCCTGCAGTTCTGCTCCTTTCTGTCTGCACATGGGCTATGGCATTTGCTCCGTGCCATAGCAATCCCAGGCTAAAGAGAAGGCCCTGGGGAGACCTTAGAGCAGCTCCAGTGCCTAAAGGGGCTACAGGAAACCTGGAGAGGGGTTTTGGGCAAGGACCTGTAGGGACAGGACAGGGCAATGGCTTTAACCTTCCAGAGGGGGGATTTAGAGCCATTTTCCAGCTGGGGACTGCGGGGTGTCCCCACTAATGGATCCTAACCCTTTATTCCAACAGCAGATCCGCGTCTCCTCCTCTGTGTGACCGGTTGTGACACTGACACAGGGTGGCAGTGTGTGCCCAGGGAGCAGCTCCCACTCGGTGCCTTTGGAGAGGCGACACTGCAGATGGGGACCAGGGGTGTTGGCAGCCCGGGACACTGACCCTTGGGGGGCAGCAGGGTCAAACGCACCCCTTACCCACAATAATAAATGACGCACAGGGATGGTTTGTGATGGTTTGAAACCAGGCAGGAGCTGAGCACTGCACAGCCTCTCACCTCCCCTCTGGTGGGATGGGGAGAGAATCAGAAGGCTTAAAATGGGAAAACTCAGGGGCTGAGGTAAAGCAGTTTGACCAGTAAAGCAAAAGCCATGCAGGCAAGCAAAGCACAGCAAGGAACCCATTCAACCACGTCCCATCACAGGCAGGTTCAGCCATCTCCAGGCCAGCAGGGCTCCAGCACACGTACCTGTGGCTTGGGAAGGCGAACACCATCACTCCAAATGTTCCCCCTTTTCCTTCTCCTTCCCACAGCTTTATATGCTAAACATGACACCGGATGGTCTGAGACATCCCTTGGAATCAGCTCTCTCAGCTGTGCCCTCTACACACACACACCCCCCCCCCCCCAGGCCTGCTTTGCTGGTGGGGTGGTTCAAGGAGCAGAGAAGCCCTCAAGCAAACCTGTGAGATCAACGATGCTTTCAGCACTGACACAAAACACAGCCCCCCTACCGCAGCCACAACCAGCATACATGGTCCTTCCCCCGTGCGCCCATACCCAGGGGCTGAGACCAGCAGAGACAGCGTACCCAGCATGTACCCAGAGGAGGGGACTTCACCTTTCCTAGTAGTAAGGTCATCATAGCTCAGGCAAATGGAAAAGAAAGCAGGATATGCAGTAGTTAACCCGGTAGCGCAGTTAGAATGAATTATTAACATCGTTGTGGAGGGAGGGAGGCTTTGCCTTACAAGAAGCAATAAAACACTCATGAGAACAACCTCTGAGTACACAGAACACTTCCCAAACCCGGGGTACAGACTTGTTCCCCGACCCTCTGGTGTGCCCCCAGAGCTGAAGTGCCCCCAGGGTACCTGAAGGTCCCTGTGGCGCTTGGTTTGCCCATCCCTACTTGGTCCTCAGCTCCTCATTGCAGCCTCCTCGCTGCCTTGCAGAAGTGGCATCAGCTCAGCTTCTCCTCTGGGTCCTGGAATGATGCAGATCTGCAGAGGCATCTCTGAGCACCAAAGGAAGGAGCTGCACCCCAAACGGGCAGCTCACCCTTCAGCATCACTCAGCCAGGTCTCACCAGGGAGGGGGTTTGTCAGGGGGGTCAAACTGAACGTTTGCAGCCACATCTGCAGCATGGAGAAGTGGCACTGAGGAGCCTCAGAGGATTCCCACCATCAGCTTTATGTATCAGATGTTGCTACTAATACAAGGGCAATCCTACTGCTTTGCTACTGAAGGGGTAATAAATGTCCTTAGATTAATTCTGCTGAAGTCTAATCAATATTGGGAAGTTTATTGCATGGGTTTGGTACTAAACAACAATTACTGCAATATAAGCGATAATCAAAGTAATCATATCACAATAAATAAAGCAAAACTGCTTAACAGGGATTTATCCTCATCCAAGGAGATTCCAAGGTGCTTCAAGGACTGATTTACACAAAACAGAATCTGACTTCAAAGGATACCTACACCAAAGGAGGGGAAGAGCAGGACCTCTGGACCCAGCCAGCACACCACTGGGTCAGAACAAAGTCATTGCTACCAGCTCTCCTGTGAACACTGAACCGCAGCCACGCTGCAGAGGTCTGGGACAATTATGCTATTGGATGAAAACGGTGAAGTGGTAAAAGAAAACACCTTCCTGGGAATTCCAACAGGAATGTGTACAAGCATTTATCACTGCAGAGCTGGGAAGGAGAAGAACAATGCAGCAAGAGTCCCAAGATCACAGAATCCCAGTCTGGTTTGGGCTAGAAGGGATGTTAAGGCTCGTCCAGTTCCAACCCCTTCCAAACAAAGCCATCCCATGATTCTATGATATTTCAGTATCAGTCATAGCTAAAGATGAACCACAAAGCCCACACATATTCAGTTCAATATCCTAAGCTGTCCCTCCACACACCCTGGAGCTCTCAACTACCCCAGGGACCCCCAGCAAAAGCAGCACCATCGTCTCCATCCCCAAACTCCCTCAAGTTGTATCTCCCTGCTGTGCAGCCAGAAAGAGGAAGTGAGAGCACATTAGCGATCACAAACCATGCTCTTGTACAAAGGATCAGATTTTGCACTGTTCCTGAAAGAGCATTCTGCCTGATAGCATTTTTATAGAGCTCATTTTCCCTTTGAAGGGGCTAATTCAGCTGGCAGCAGAAACCCCACACAGGAGAGCAGAGGCTCCTGGAGAAATTACTTCCTCATAAGCCAAACTCCAGATCAAATGGCTTCATCTCCATGTGACTTGGTTGACCGTTCTCTGATTCAGCCCGAGTTTATAACTCTTTTATACTCCTTGGGGTAAAACCAACAGCCTGCATTAAGGTACTTCAACCACCCCAAACCCAATCTAATTCCAGTGTTTCATCTTTCCAGCTCATCAGGTAAATCACTTCTGCTCTCAGTTGTGTTACCAGTTCTCCTTTTACTGACTTTCATCACTGCTGTTATTCTTACCCTGACCAAAATACAGCTTCAAAAGGAGAGGGGTAAGTTTGGCAAGGCAACACCTTTTGAGGCTGTTCTTTTGCAATGACTTCTAAGAGCTGGAGTTTGACCATAGAAGATTTCCAGCTCTGCAGACACACATCCATTCTGTGGCTCTATCCACATCCATCAGTGCAGCCTGAAAGCACAAGTGGACATGAAAGCAAAGTCCCAGAGAAGTTGACTTTTAATATGTTTAAGCACATGAAGGAAATGGAAATCCTAAACCTGACAGCAAGGTTGAGGGTTTGTGGATAGAAGATTTACGGCTCTGAGTGCTCAGAAATCCTGAAGTATAAAGGGCAGGGACCTGTGCAGCATGAGCAGGTACACGTTGGGCTGCTTCTCATGGCCAAGTCCAGCCTGCTCAAGGCTTGTCCAGAAAATCCGTGCCAATGGCTGATGTTCAAGCACACATGTAACTCTCTTGGTCTACGCCATGTCATATCCCTAGAGACAAAGTTAGGGACAAACCCCTTCGACAACAGTAGTGGTGAGTGGAAAGACACTTCTCACGAGGATGAAACTGGGGGACAATGGGCCCAATCCAGTGCCTGACATGCTGGTGTGTTGAAACAGCCATTAGAGGGGTGTTCCCTCTGCTGCATGCATGTGCTTTTGTTTTAAGGAGAGGAAAGATGCACTGAAGGAAATGCAGAAGCAGCGCCTATTCAGGCTGATCTGAACCCTGTTAAAGAGCAAATGATGGAGGAAAACCCAAATCCAGAAGTGCCCAATGCAGGATAGACTCCAGCAAACATAGGTAAGTGTCTTCTGGAACTGGCAATTCTATCTCCCTTGATAGAACAGGATAAAAACTGATTTTAAGCAGAGGATTAGGAGCTTAGTATGTGAAATACCTCCACAGCACAGACACCAAGCTTGCAGTCCAGGAATTATGATCCCAGAGTCCATGACTTATGTTCTGATGCCAAATTGTTGCCTTTATTAATTCCCCAAAGCCACAGATTTCGAAAGACTTGGATTAAATACTATATGAGGCTTATAAATTTATTATAGGGTTAATGATAGCTCTTGCTTACACATAGTGAAGTTATCACTCTTCCTGCTGGCCTGTTTCAATAAAGTCTGATTGCTCACAACTATTTGTAGTATTATCCAGTAGCAATTCCTGTTCGCTGTGTTGCAATCCTAGACTTTTCTGACCCACAGGTGCAGGATAGTCTATGCTATCCTTGGAAGATTCAGGATGACCAACTCTATGTAAGAGTCTTTTGGCAGATATAACAACAGTGGGTCTATCTTGGAGTAGCAAAACTCTCTAGACTTGTAGCTTCAAAATCAAACCTTTTCAGCCCAAACCCAAGAAGCAGCTTTGCTTCCTATGCTCACATCGCAAACAACACTGCAAACGGGGCTTTGCTCCAGAGGGAGGAAAAGCAAGCTCAGGTTTGTTTGTTTTCTGGAGATGCCAAAGGGCTTTGGAACCTGTGACTTGGCAGGAGGATGCTTCCTCGTCTCTTAAAGCAAGTAAACCTATTTGCAAGGGACAACAGATTGGTTTTACCAGAAACCTTAAGGGCAAAGAGGGTTGCCTGATTAAAGACATGGGGCATCAGCCCTGGACTAACTTTGCTTCCTTGAGATGCATGAGCAGTTAGAGCTCCCCATGGTTGGTTTCTGCCTGTGGCCAGGCCACCTTCCTCCTGCACACGCTCCACAAATCCAGGCTCTGTAAAACACCTCTCTGTGCAAACTGCAGGATAGAGATGAGGTGAGCATTGAAGCAGAGGTGCTGGCACCCAAAGGAATAGTGCCTGGGAGAGCAGGAGGTGTAGGAAAGCAAGCACAGCTGTGCCTGTTGTGGCCAAGCAGGCTCAGCTCTATGCCCAAGAATAAGAAGTGATTCCAACAGTTGTCAGAGAAGCAGCACTAGTAGGGAGGATGGGCTTGCAATGGGATCACCATCTGTTCCCATCTAGGAGATAGTCTTCTCAATCCAAGATTCCCACCAAATCATTCTGTGCAAGCACAGCATCAGCCTTCCTCACCTCAGAAGCTCCTTTCTCAACTCAAAAGCTGCACGTTCATGGGAAGAAAGGAGCTCAACACTCCTATCCAGAGGAAAAGTACTTCCAAGGCTGGCTTTAAGATCTGATCAATTTTCCGAGCATCCCGACTCCAGGCCAGGCTCCCACTGCTCTTAGGCACAGCAGGGATGTCTGGACCTGCCGTGGTGTTCAAACTCATCAGCTTTCACTGAGAGCAGATGTGAAAAGCTTTGTATGACCCCCTAGTTAGAAGAAATCACTGCTTTTGCACCATTAGGACAGGATAAAGCAAGATAATGATTCATCCCAAGTAACACAAACACTTTCATCTTCATTCATTTTTCTTTCTGGTGCAGTTCCATTTCTGACAACCCCACACTTCACCGGGGATTCGTATTTGGGTCCCTGACATGCCTACAGCAGGAGAGCAAAGAAGTTCAGTTGAAGATGGCCCCAAAGCCCCTGTTCATTATGTTGCATTTTAAAGAGTTCACAACGTTCTTGGCTCGGACAGGCAACACCAACCCTTGCCCACCCAGACTCCTCTTCTTCCCATGAGGTTGAGGGGCTAGAGGCAGCAGGGAGTGGAGACAACCTGCGCTAACAATGGGACACTGAAAAGAAAACCCACCTGGTTTTGTCTGGCTTTGCCCTATAAAGCTATCCCACTGTTGGTTGGGGGTATATCACAAGATCAGAAGCCAGGTGAGCCCTTGCAGGAAGGGGTTCTCTTGCCCAGGATGATGGGGTACACAGTCACAACTCAAGGGTGATGTAATGCTAAAGAGGAAGGGGTTGGTTGGACCCTTGGGTACTCAGTTAAACTCAGAGCCCATGATGCTCCCCACTGTCTCTGTGCCAGATGCAGGCACACACACCCATATTCAAACCAAGGAACCACAGCTGCCCTACCTTCCGTGACCTGACCCATGCAGCCATCAGGCTTCTTCCTGATGGAGGTAGAGGTGCCCTGGACCATATCCCAGAGCCCACCCTTGGGACGGCCGTTGTGCAATGGCAATGTGTAATCGGGAGATAAATAACAGCCCTCAAAGCCACAACAGAGTTGGGACTGGCAGCGGTTCTCCTGCCCTCACGTGGGATGCTGCTCACCTGCCAGAGCTTTTGGATGCTATTCCTTTAAGGCACAACAGGTGGAAATGCAGGGCTAGAGGTAAGAGTATTTAAAACAGGCTGGCACTGCCAGAGCCCGTGTCCAGCTGCAGCAGGGAGCCAGGACACTCGCTCCAGGTCCTGGGCTTGGACACCAAGGGATGGGCAAGACTGAGGCTGTCTGTCTGAAAGAACAAGCCAAGGGTAAGTAACGCTTCTTTGTTGCCTTTCCAAAATACAAGACCTTTGGTGGCACCGCTCTGAGCTGCGGAAGAGGAAGAATACAAGTCCTGAGACACTTAAAGGAGTCTTCCTCACCCAGGTGTGAAGGGAAGCAGCAGTACTGAAGGAGCAGAGAACAAATGTGGAGGTCTTGCTGGTGGGGAGGGCCGACTCCTTTTGGAAGCAGGTCAGAAGCATAGGATCAGGCTTAGGATGTTGGCTTTGTTTACTTTAATCTTTCTTTTCTGGGGAAAAAGATGCATTATTGTTACAATATTTGCATGAAATTTTAACCTAGAAAATAGCAAATGGTACTTAATATTACTGTGGTCATCTAAACTACTGCAACTCAGTCTGTGGCCGCTACAGCCTCCTGTATCACAACATGGAAATAGCCAGTGGGATGCAGATTTTGATATTTAAGAAGAGAATTGGTGCAGTTATGTCCTAAATGAGCTCTGAAAAGCCATTGGGTTTGTGCAGCTCAAAGGCAGATAAATAGATAGCTGAAGTGTGAGTGAATGGGATGCATGTGGCATCCTGAAACTGAAGTAAAAGAAGGCTGGCAGACTCCATTTGCATTTCAACCAACAGCAAAGGGTGGGTTTCTGCACCCCTCAGCTCTTACATTGCAAGGAAATAGTCATGCTCGACTTTAACACGGAGAAATACCACCTCCTAAATAGCAATTGTGCCGCTGTTACCAGTACACACATCAGCACTCTCCATCCCTCCAGCAGCCATCACTGTGGCGGCGTAGTAAGTTCTTTTGGATCCTAGTGAGCTCCTGCTCCTTGCATATTAACAGGAATCACAGTTTAATAGAGTTGGTTTCACTTTCCAGCCCAAGACACAAGAAACCAACAGTAAGAAACAGATTAACTGTGACACTTCCATGAAAAGGAAGGTGTTGGTGCATGGGGTACCTAACACCTCAAAGGAACATACGTGACACAGGTTAATGTCTCGGATAACCTAACTGCTTAAAAGAACATAAAACTAGACCAGCAACCCAATCCCAGCAGGAATTGCAGCCGCTGCCATGCTTTTCTCATCTCTTTTGCAGAGTCGGTTGCTCAGATAGGTCAGTGTTTAATTGGCATTTACAGGTGTTCTTAGCTAGGATGGTTACAGGTACTGCAGAGACTCCTAAAAGTTGCCGATTCCTACTTAAAACCTAATCAAGAAGATCTGCCAAGCTGTTTCTGCTCATTGCATCGCAAAATTAGCACCTCCTATTTATACTTTCCATATGGTAGAAGAAGCATTGGTTTGGAACATGAAAGACTTATTTTCTCTGTGTGTTTAGGTCAGCTTGATCTTTTATATTGAAGCTGATTACTCATTCACAACTCCATGAAAATGGAATGTATCTGTGGCTTTCCCCCATCACACCACAGCAAATAAAACTCACAGTAAGGCCATATATGCAGAGATCTTGATGAGAGGCTTAAAAATGGGGATAGCCCCAGTCCTGCACAGCAAGGAGGCTGCTGCTGTGCCTTTCTTTCAGGCACAGAAATCTTCAGCACCTCCATAAATCACCCCTGGTACAATACATATATACACTCCTCAGTTTATACATTATAAATATATATATATACACAGTATATGTATATACTCCTCTTCACAGTATAAGTCCTGATGCTGCTCAGCACCAGTTTGTATCTCTGCCCTTCCCTTGAGGTGTTAGTGGGTCCTGCTTTGAAAGTATTTGAAGGTGGAAAAGCTACTACCCCATTCCATGCTATTATTTCTCAACTATTTGAATAACAGTAAATATTTGATGACACAAAAGGCTAGAAGTACAAATGTGGCAACTAAATCTTTGCATTTTGTGGATGCCATAGCACAGCCTTGACATCGGTCAGCATTAAGAACTGTAGTTAATAGCTAATGGATTGTTTCTCAGAGCTCAATCCTGCAGCTGAGTCAGCAGAATTTGGGTACTGGACTCTGGCATTTCATCCCCAGCAAGAGGCAGGTGCTCGTTGGGGTTTGGTTATAACTCAGGGGTCAGGTCCTGAGCTCTTTCAAATCATTCTGAATGTGACCATACTGCCCCATTGGACTGAGAGGGTCGCAAGAGTACTGAAGAAGCCCAGAAGTGGGCTTGTAGTAAAGGATGTTTAGAAGAGCTATTCCTGCTGGGAAGCTCCTGCACCAACGTGAGAATCCCCATCTCCCGGATTCAACTGCAATACTGGTTTTGTGCTCGAAACCCTTCAAAACCTGTTGTGCTGGGACAGGGGAGAGAAGGAAACCAGCAGGTTTGGTGATGCAGAATGAAAGTAAATACACAGAGATCTGAGTTACAACAGGGAGCACAGCCCCAGCCCATGGCTGGTAGCAATCCAAAGAGGACCACTCTTGCAACAGGGACTTTGCAAACACCACATTTCTGCTCCTGAAAGCTTTTTCTTCTCTGCAAACCCTGTGGGGTGAGGGAACAGAACTATTACAAGGCTTTAACCCTGCTTCCGCCCATTACACCAAGCAATGTTTTAAGCTAACCAGAACCGGGCATCCACAGTTTCTATGCCCCATGCTGCAGAGCTTCCCAGAGCCACCTTCCCAGTGGGAATAAATGGGTTCCCCTTCCTGCTTTCCCTCCTGACAAGTCCATTGCACTGCCTTGGAGACAGCTTCTCGCACAGCTTTTAACACGCCAGGTTTAAAACAGGGGCTTCTTTGCCTGCATGGACACACACAACAAATCCTGTGTCCAGCTTCCACAGTCCCTCCGGCCCAGCAGCTCTGGTGCAGACTTCCCTGGAAGAGCATACATGGCATTCCCTCTGGTTTCAAGCCTCTCGACTCTTATAGAAGCCTGTACAAACCTTTGCTGTCCCATCTCTCTTGACTCCCACTCCATGTGCAGCAGCATCAATACAAACCCCTTTGCACAGCCACTTACTTGCACTCCCTTTCACATGAGCTCCGCAGCATTTTCTCTCCCCTGGAGCTCTGAGGTTTAGACATTGCGCTCTGATTAGAGGCAACAAATCCAGCAGCAGCAGTTCTTTGCAAGCAAGAAGGCATTGGAGTTCCTTCAGCGTCTCAAACAGCACTTGTCCCGTGCAGAGTGCCCACCAAAGCTTGTTTGTACCGTTCCTGGGGGGTAGGAAATGCCACTGTCTGAATGCAACACAGCAGGGAGAGGGTTTCCAGCCATGCAGTGATGAGCATGGAAATTCACCACAGATTTTTACGTAACTGGTGGCTGTGCTTGCTCAGACTTGTTATAATGGGCGCTTTCTCCATTCACTCAGTGAGTGAGGGAAGGGTTTGACAGCATCCGAGAAAACAGGACTAGAGGCAACTTGGAACCGCAGGCGTTGGTCATGCAGGCACACAGGAATCATTGTTCTTGTGTAGGCATGAAGGCCCATATGGCCTCAGAGATGCAAAGACATCTTCTTTGCTCTAACATGCCTATGAAGACCCTGATGCCATCACTCTTGCACATATCTGTCTGGCCACAGCTACAGCTTTGCTTCAAAACCAAGAGGTTCCTACCACAATTATGTTGCCTGTAACCCTGAAGCAGCTTTTGGGAAGGAATCAGACTAACAGATTAGTCAACATTTGCCCAGCAGGGGAAAGCTGCCCTGGGATCCTGTTTGCACTTGCAAGGGGTGGAGGGCAGGAAGGTGACCATCAAACAGATCTGCTGTTAACAGGGGGCAAATATCAAGGCCCTTTTTGTGCCCTCTTGTTTGCTTTCTGCAGAATATGTTATATTTGCCTTGCTGGCCACTTGTAGGATAAGTATGAAAGAGCATTTTTCATGCTTAGTGGGTTAATGATTAGCCATGGACAAGTAGCCACTGAGCAATTAGAAATCACAAAACAAGGAAGAAAGCACAAACAGAACACCTTTCATCTTCACACGGAAATAAAAGCCTTTTTCTTCTACCGGGAATTACCCTTCATAAAACTGTGTCACTTGATGCCCTGAAATCAAATTCCTCTGTATGTTTGGAAAGGCTCTCCTTGGCACCTATCATTTGCTCTATTCCACCTGGAATAGGCAGGTAGAACGACAGCCATGGTCAGGAAGCACACGTTCTCATCACTGCACCATGTGTCCAACAGCACACTCAGGTCAGGCCAAAGATGACAGCATGGTGAATTGAGAGGCTTGGCTTCTTCCAAGCCATCACTGGGTCCAAACCAGTGGGGAAGGTCAGAAATATTCATCCTGAAGACTATGGACACATTTCAAGAGACACACAGTTTGGTTTGCATCCCAATAGCCATCACTGAGAGCAGGAGTTAAGTACAGGCCTCATGGAGGAACTCTGCTCTGTGACATAAGGAAGTTTTACTGTGAGTATGGCAAAACACTGCACAGGGTGCCCAGAGCAGCTGTGGCTGCCCCATCCCTGCAGTGTTCAAAGCCACGTTGGACACAGGGGCTTGGAGCACCCTGCTCCAGTGGAAGGTATCCCTGCCCATGGCCAGGGGTTGCAACTGGATGAGCTTCAAGGTCCTTTCAACCCAAAGCAGTGTGGGATTCAGTAAGAGCAGGTTTTCCTAAGGAGTGGTCTTGGCACCTGGGCTCACAAGTGAACAAACCTTCCTTTCACTGCATAAGCAACAGTGAAAGAGAATACGACCCCACCTCTTAGGCTGTCAGAAGCAGCATTACCTCCTGGCTGGGGTTAAGTGAGCAGCTTTGCTTTGGGTTGCCACATGTCTCTCATGCCTGCCAGGGCTCAGTGTCTTTTGGACCAGTTTTGGACTTCAGCCTTGTGATGAGCTGCTCTGATTTACAGCATAAACCCAGATACCACTTCTGAGTTTGAACCAAGTCTCTTATGGTTTGGCCAGAATCACCTTTGATGCTGTGCACACCACTGCTGCTGCCTCCCCAAGGGACAATATCCTGGGGGTCTCTGTTCTGTCAAGAACAAGGCAAGAACAGAGTTATCAGCTCCCTCTTCCCCATTCTTTTGCTTGGTAGAACTGATTCAATGCTGCATTTTTCTCTACCTCAAGTAGCCACAACCCTCATATTCTGCAGGCATGAAGATTATTACTTGATCTATTAACTTAATAACTTTGCAAGTGTGATTATTCCTTGACTTCTGTGCCTTTTCCAGGGAATGCAAGCAAAATGACTTCACTAGCCTTCATCCTCCTGCTCGCCTTCCTCCCAGCTGAATCTGCAAGAAGCAAATACCCCCCCAAGTCATCAAGTAAGTGTAACCTGCCCGGGGTACTGCTCCTGTGGATGGCCTAAGACTAGAGGTGGCATTACTAAGGAGGGGAGTAGGGTTTAGGGAAGGTCTCTGCCCCATCATGGCGATGGAGTGTTTCAGACTGCATGATGCTGCATAGGCCTGCGTCTGTGCTTGCCCTGATACACCCAAACTTCTCTGCAGTCCCATCAGGTTGTGTAGCACATCCAACACTTACACCCAACCTGTTCTCCTCTTGCAGTCTCAAGCCCTGTGTTCGGGCCACAGCAGGTATATGGTCTGCTCAATGGGTCCGTCACCGTGACGTGCTTCTACCCTCCCAGCCCAGCGAACAGACACGACAGGAAGTACTGGTGCAAGGAATCAGCCACGGGCTGCTTTACTGTTACCTCCACCAGTGGCTACACTGCTTCAGGCTACCAGGGCAGAGCCTCCATCACTGACAACCCGCAGGAAGAAAACTTCCAGATCAGCATGTCCGAGCTTACAATGGCAGACGCAGGCACCTACCAGTGTGGTATTGGGGTCAACAGCAGAAGGCTCTCCCACAAAGTCAGTCTGGATGTTTCTCAAGGTAATTACATGGGGCTCCATAAAGTAGTATTTTCTTGGGGTTTTTTTTTTCCACCCCTTTTAATAAGGCTCCACAGTCTGTTCAGTGCCAAAAACCTGAAGGTGCTCCATGCTTTCAGGAAAGAGCAGTTTCCATTTTCCCTTGTGCTCTTACAGAAGGAATTTTCAGCCTAAAATTCCAGCATTAAGATCAGATTAAACAGCATCGCACTGCTGAGTAAGCGCACAGAGCATGGTGCAAACATGGGATGCATATCATGCTCGGACCAGTAGTGGCACATGGTCATATAATACATGATCAAAGTAGAGAGAAAGCCTCTGCTAACAAAAGCCTTCAGAGGTCTCAAGGAGTTGTAGTTACAACAGAGCAGGCAGTAGACACTGACTGGTCCCTACACACAGGTTCACATATACCCGAGGGAGCTGAGCTCTTCTACGTGAAGCTGCACAGTACTTTGACCGTGACCTGCAGCTTTGGGAGCGATTACGACAGCGTAAGGAAATTCCTGTGCAAGATGGGTAAAAAGGGCTGCTTTAACATCATCGACAGCTACGGGAATGTTGATGAGGATTACGCAGGCCGAGCTCTGCTGAGCAACACGGTGGCTCTAGGCTCGTTCAGCATCATGATCACTCAGATGAGTTGGGAAGACTCTGGATTGTACCTGTGTGGGGTCGGTGTCTATGGGCAGAAGGGAGAAACAAAGGAACTGGATGTGCACGTCTATGAGGGTAAGCTATTCGCTAAAGGTTTTTCCCTTCACTTCTGCTTCTCTTCAGAAGCATCACTGGCAGTCTCGTGTTATTTAACAAGAGCTTCAGCCTCCCTTTGCAGAGTACTGTTATCCTATCCTCTCATCTAAATTCTTCTTTCTCTTCATTTAGCTATCTATCATGTACTCAACCATCACTAATAAAGCTTGTAACAAGACTCAGCGTTCCTATCTAGTCTGCCTAGCCCAAAACTCCAGAAGGCAAATTCTGCCTCCTATTTTCAGACAAGCAAACTGTCTTCTCAAGACTTAAATACCTAGATCCCAAAGTGACAGATGCAGAAAGACACCCTGCCCTTCCCCCAGTAATGTCAGGGCAGCCTCCTACCATCCACACCTCTGAGCTTTGCCTCACCTTGCTTTAGCCATAAGTGCATTGATCTGGTAATATTTATTCTCTTGGGAGAGCAGCACACAGACAGAAGTCGGATGTGTATAGATGCTCATTTCACTTTTCTCTCCAGAAACTAGTGTTCCTCAAGGAAAGCCCACGGTATTTGGAGTAAAAGGAAGTTCAGCAACCTTTGAATGCCGCTATAAACCTCTAAAACACTCCTCAGTGAACTATTGGTGCAAGTGGAAACAGAACGGGTGTTATCGGATCATAGATAACTCTGGGTATGTGGCAAGCTCATATGAAGGAAGAGTGGCCATGTATGACAACCCAGACAACCAGACAATCACCATCATCCTGAACCAGCTGAAGAACAGTGATGAAGGCTATTACTGGTGCATGGCAGATGAGGAGGAGGAGCAGAAGTCATCAACTGAGCTGAAGATTGTGGAAGGTATGAGTCTGTGCATTGATGGTTCTCTCCCAGCGCAGTAGGTACGAAACAACCCTCTGAACACCACAAAGTAGCAGATCTGCCCTTTTAGGAAGAGATATGAGGTCAAACTCAGAACTTTTCTCTCATAAGGTGAAACCTTGTGCCAATCCAGGGACACCTCAGTGGCTTTCAAATGGAAACACAAGGTTTCAGTTTCATGGGAAAGCGTTCACAAAAGTTTCTCAGTCAAGTATTTAAGCCTTGGGAAAAGAACCTGACCAAAAACCAAGCCACCTTTCACCCTAAGACTCATATGCAGCATCCTTAACATGAATTTAGCAATGTAAGGAGCACTTCCTCTCGAAGATACACCTCCTGGTTCCTCTCTAGCAGCACCGCTACCTGTTGACTACAGTTCCCACCACTGAAACCACTAACATCAACCTTGATGTTCTGCTTGCCTTTGCAGGAGAGCCTGCACTGCAGGGAAAGAAGGACATAGAGGCACAAGAGGGTTCCCAACTCAACTTAACTTGCTCGTACCCATGCCGGTACTACTCCTACCAGAAGTACTGGTGCAAGTGGAGCAGCACCAGCTGCACTCCTCTGCCTGCTTCTGACCAAAGGCAGCCAGGGCCGGACGTTACGTGTGACACTGATGACAAGACAGTTATCCTGAGCTTTGACTCGGTGGCAAAGTCAGACCAAGGCTGGTACTGGTGTGGCGTGAAGCGCAATGGCCTCTACGGGGAAACCATGGCAGTGTACCTGTCCGTGACTGCAGGTGAGCTCCAAGGCACAGGCAGGGGTTTTCCTGCCTTTCTTCCCCAGAGAGGAAAGTCTTCTCCACAGCCACTAGGCTGCAGCACCTCAAAGCAGTAGGGCTGTCATCCAGGCGCTGAGATTCCAGCATCGCCCTGAGTTTGCGCTTATCACAGATGTTTTCATTCTCTCATTGCTTTTTACTTCCCAATCATGAAAAAGCCCACCAGCCTAAAAACCACTTCCACACCGTTTTTACTTTTTAACCCTGTCCTCACTAATTATTGCTATTACAATTTGTATCATAGAATAGTTAGGGTTGGAAGGGACTGTAAGATTATCTAATTCCAACCCCCGGCATGCACAGGGACCCCTTCCATAGAGCAGGGTGCTCCGAGCCCCTGTGTCCAACCTGGCCTTGAGCACTACAGGGATGGGGCAGCCACAGCTTCTCTGGGCACCCTGTGCCAGCGCCTCAGCACCCTCACAGGGAACAGCTTCTGCC
>JAOEHX010065667.1:0-18906 GCA_025448015.1 Bolborhynchus lineola | reverse complement strand
CTGGGTGGTTCAGTTGATGCATTGCAAGGAAGGAATGCCATCCAGAGGGACCATGACACGCTTGTGAGGTTGGCTGATGCCAACCTGATGAAGTTTAACCATGCCAAGTGCAAGGTCCTACACATGGGTTGGAGGAATGTAGGCACAGCTCCAGGTTGGGCATAGAAAAAATTGAGAGCAGCCCTGTGGAGAAGGACTTGGGGGTGTTGGTAGATGAGAAAATGAACATGAGCCGGCTGTAGTGTGTACTCACAGCCCAGAAAGCCAACTGTATCCTGGGCTGCATCTAAAGCAGTGTGACCAGCAGCAGGTCAAGGGAGGTGATCCTGCCCCTCTGTTCTGCTCTGTGAGACCTCACTTGGAGTATTGTGTGCAGTTCTGGTGTCCTCAACATCAAAGGGCATGAAACTGTTGGAACAAGTCCAGAGGAGGCCACAAGGATGATCAGGGACTGGAGCACCTCTTGTAGGAAGATAGGATGAGAAAGTTGGAGCTCTTCAGCCTGGAGAAGAGAAGGCTGCGTGGAGACCTCATAGCAGCCTTCCAGTATCTAAAGGGGGGCTATAGGGATCCTGGGGATTGACACTTCATTAGGGACTGTAGTGATAAGACAATGGGTAATGAGTTCAAACTGAAACAGGGGAAGTTTAGATTGGATATAAGGAAGAAATTTTTTAACGTGAGGGTGGTGAGGCACTGGACTGGGTTGCCCAGGGAAGTTGTTAATGCCCCATCACTGGTGGTGTTCAAGGCCAGAGGGCGGCCATGGTATGGGGGTTAGAACTTGATGATCTTAAATTTCTTTTCAACCCTAAGTATTCTGTGATTCTATTCTTTGATATTATGATTGTCCACTTCCAACCCCCATGTTGTGAGCTGGGACACCTCACACTAGACCTTGTCACCCAAAGCTCTGTTCAACCTGGCCTTGAACACTGCCAGGGATGGAGCATTAACCAGTTCTCTGGGTAACCTGTGCCAGCTGCTCAGCACCTTCACAGTAAAGAACTTCTTCCTTGTATCTAACCTGAATTTCCCCTGTTTCAGTTTGAACCCATCACCCTTTGTCCTATCACTACAATTCTTGAAGTCACTATTCCTGGTCTCTTCAGGAGCCCAGCTTAGCAATAAGGAGCTATTATAAGAGTAAATAAAGCACTAGTGTTAAAACCAAAAGAGAATAAAACACGAAGAACATTTAGCCAAAATAAAAATCCCCACTGTGCTTGTTTCTTTGTGCCTGTAAAAAATCACGGGTTTTATCTGAAAAAAGGAGACAGAATGAAAAGTCATGAAGAGCCTTCTTTATAAAGAAACAGCAAATAGTTTAGGACTTTTCTGATGAGAAAATGAGGGAGAGTATGATAGAAGCATGCAAAATCTTGAGCTACATGGAGAATGATGAGGAGAAAGTTCTTGCATTATTCACTCTGTAAAACAGAAAAATAAATAAGCTGCTCTGAAACTAACAAAATGAAGCACTTTTTCATCCAGGATATGATTATACCATGGAATTCAATGCCACAGGATTTTCAGAAGGTCAGATGCATAAACGGGTTCAAAAGACGACACGTTTGTGGAAGCAAGTTCCCTTAGCAGCTATTAAATACAATGCTATAAACCCATCCTGCAGCACAGACTGCAACAGATGAGAGAACATGGGAAGTCTTGAGGGATACACCATTCTGAACACTACCATGGTATTTTGAGCAGGTATTTTATGTGCCATCTTAGGAGCACAAGCAAAGTGCATGGCCATTGGCAAAACTTTCAGCTCTTTCACCACTTGTAAAGTTGACTTAGACTCCAGCACTATGGAATTCCTGAAATAGTGGCCTGTGTCTTTAAAGTAACTGCCCTCAGCACAATTATTCATGGTTTGTTTGTTTATTTATTTAAGGCGTTTGAAAACAGCCTTTAATTGGCAAAGGGACACAGCAGATGCTTTTCAAACCCATTAAACTCCCATGCACCAAATTCTGCTTCTCAGCATGGTGCCAATGGCCTGGAACTGAAAGTAAACCAGTCTGCAGTAAGTTATTTTCTTTTTGTTTAAATTCACTGATTAGATGTGCTGAACACCAAAAAGCTCTCCTGGCAAAAGGTGTATCCTGGTTTTGTTACCTGCTGCTATGCAATTAGGCTATCCAAAAAATTACTTATGGGTTTTATTTCATTTCATCTGAAAAGCTTTAAAAATGATAGTAGTGACTACTTATGCTTTGCCCAGTCATCCCCTTCTGGCTGCTTGGGTAGACATTAATGACAACCAGACTGAAAGTAAGTTGACAAAAAAAGTTCTCCATGTATTTTTCAATATAAAAATGCAAGGCTTAGTGCCTTCTGTCCCTCATAATTACTTGTAAACTGTGATTTAATACCCTCTCAACTGCCTTTCACCAGTCTAAACATGTTCAGCTGTTGAATCCCCTCCTTGTAAGAGTCTTCCTATTTGGAGGAAGCTGGGACTTTGTTTAGATAAGCAGCCACAACCAAATGCTCACAATGTTCTCTCAGCAAACTTTCTATTAGTCTTTGGAAAGAAGCCAGATTCCAGTTTAAAGTAAAGGGCACTGAACTGATCTGAGGTGGGTAAATAAGGGAATTAAAAAGTCTAATTCAGTCACATCCACAAATGTAGGTCTGACCCAGAGTTCAGCTTTGGCAAGGCCCTCCAAAATAGACTTCCCTTAATCAGTCTAAGAAGTAACAATTTATTTTAACACATCCAAGTGATACAATATGTAAACATTGTGGTTAGTTATTGAATTTACCAGAAACAGAGAAACATTGATTTCGTACACCTGGCACATAATGTTTTGTATGTGATATGCTATAGGCACACACTTGAGTGCTTTGTATACTGCAGTCAATTTTGCATACAATAAATTTTCTCTATCAGCTCTCATTTCTATCCTTCCCTCTAGTTCCTATTTTTCCCCCTCATTCCCACCCTCTGCTGTTCCAGGAATAAATATTTTAGCAAGCTAAAGCAGATTTCTTCTTTTCTTTTGTGCATTTCATTTTAATTTTATTTTGGCTAGCATAAACAGGAACACTGCAAAGTATTATATTCATCCTAAATCTGCTTTCTCAGTATTTAAATTTGCAGCAAATCAACCCTTGGCTTCAGACTACCTCATAAAGACTTAAAAGACATACACAGCTGGCTATATACAACCATCATCTCCATGTTTTCTAACAGCAAAAGTTTTGGCTAACCTCTTTTCCATCTTCCTTCCAAAGTGACTATTAATTTAGATGATTCAGATCTGTAGCTTTCCATTCTCCTTGGAAATAGTATAACTGTTTTCTAAATTGTAGCCAAACTGCTTTCATCATTACCTATGGTTCCTGTCACCAGCACTAGGAACTGGAGTTCCAAGCAAGAAATCCCAGATACCACTGAAATGATGAGATCTGATCTTTGTCTAAGTAAAGGTCAGGCAAATTTGGTTCCCAGACAGCAAATTAGAGGTGCTGAGAAGATCACAAGCACTGAGTTTTGGCCTCTAATTCGAGGTGACCTTCTCTTACTTCATTCAGCTGTTCCATAAACTGAATCTCAGCTGGTAATTACTGAATGGCTCCATCCTTTTATATTCTTTTTTCCTCCCTCTCTTATTTCACAAATGGAATCGATTCTTGCCAAATGCTGCAGAGCTGTTTGGAGTGAGACTCTTGGCATTACGCAACCCTGGCAGTCCTCTTAGATTTGTTTAGTTTCCCTTCTAATCTCTGTACCCAATCCCATTGTCAGAATTTGCCAATCCCGAAAGTTTCAGAAAACTCAAAATAAGAATACCCAACACTGAAATTGTTTTATTTCCTTCACTTGATACACATTTTTTCAATTCTGACCCTTTTACTCATTTTACTTTTTCTTTCCTAAATGGTTGAACTACCTGTGTTGTCTGTACTTCACCTTATCCATGCGTCTTTCATGCATCACCAAACACACACCATGTGAGGCAGCAGGTAGGCTTTGGCAGACTAGTCCTCTTTGCTGTGCCTGCAAATCTGCCCCAGGATAAGAAAGCCATATTAAATTAATGGGTTGAGCTGAGAGTTTAACTACTCTGACACCTTACTGGAAAAGGCCTGGCACTGAGATTAAAGCACTGGCTTCTACCAGGATCTGATGTTTCCCAGTGGAGCTGCTGCAGGAGAAAATGGTAAGGATGAAAGACCTGGCTGGATAAATCACAACACCTGGGGATTTCACTGCACAACCTGGATAACATTTGACACTTATCCTTCTTACAGAGGTATTGTATGTTTTAATTGTGACAAAAGCACAATTCAATTACTGCTTTAGTAAATGATCTCTTTTGAATAGGCTTGTGTCTTACTGGGTGGCTTCTTCATGTCAATGTGCATAATTTCTCTTAGAAAGAAAACAAATCCCAAAACAAAAGTAAGTATTTCGAATTGAATTGTTGCAAAATTTGAGGCCAATTCTGAGAGATTTTGAAATGGCTGTTTCTACTTATTTGGATTGTTATTCAATGCTGCGGAAATCAGTGCCAAAATCTCTGTAAACCCATGATTTATCAGGGTTAACCTCCTTTCAGACCAATGTTATTTGAGCTTGACAGCTCCTCTTTGTCTCTTAAACTTATTACTGCCTATTATCAGAAGCTTTCTCAAATAGAAAATAATGGCTTGTTTTAATTCAGGGAAAGTTAATTTTATATACTCATTCAAGTTCCACTGAGATCTTATTACCTTCCTAAAACCTTTTCTGAGTAGAAATCTGTAGTTGTGGCCTTCATAAACATTTTATAACCTGAATGCAGTCTACAAACTGTTCAATAACATACAAAGCAAACAGTAGCTTTGAAATCTCAAATACCTCTATTTTCCAATCAAACAGTAAAGTAAGGTAAATAAATATCATGGGTAGAACTTACTTCAATTTCATCCTCTTTTATTGATGCTACTAATTCACATCTGGCTTGGATTTTAATAATATTTGCAAGTGTTGGAGTAATTTTCTGAGCACATTTATTAGCTAACGGCTGTTCAATTCCTTCTGTGCTTCTCTTGACAAGCTTTTTTGATTAGTATTCTCTTCATTGAGCTTGTCCAACTAGGAAAAGCCATGGTTAAAACAAGAAGGTATTCCACTGTTTCTGAGAATAGTGATGATTCAGAAAACATGTCAGTAACTACCAGAAGGTAGACCTGTACATGTTGAAGAATCAGAAATCCAAGGGATTCAAAGTAGTAATAGGAGCGAGATAGAGGCATCTAAGCAGTCTTTCTGATCTGTACATGTCTCACTTTGTCAAGTTAATGGACAAAATACATCTTCCCTCTGTGGCACTTCCCTTTCCAATATCAAATCAGACTCTTTCCAGACTCAGCTGCTATTACTTCATAGTAACTCTTTATCTTACTCTCCTTTCCTAAGCAACTGCAATAATAGCTAGAGCAGATGGAACTTGGCTAATTAATCTCCATACTGGACATCTTGTTTACACAGGATTTTTTTTACTTTTATGTTAGTTCTTATAGAGGAGAAGAGGACAGGTAAGCTCTCATGCTGGGGAAAGTTTGATTTCTGGTATAACTTCAATGGTTGTCTTTGGTCCTTCAGGACCTCAAGCACACTATATGTCTTTAACTCAGTCTTGTGGCTGTCACAAATTTATTGCATTTTCTCATACTGCAGTAGCTGCCTAAATCCTATTCAGTCAGCTCTCTGAATGCTAATAGTTTGAAATACTAAGATGAAAAAGCAGATTAGAAGTTAACTTTACACAACTAACCTGCAAAGGGTTCTAGATATTAGTAACACTACTTTCCAGCAACTGTAATTAAGTAATGCTTAATGTAGCTTATTTTCCTGCATTACTTAAACACTCTAGCGCTAGAGTATGATGCTTCAGTTAAATAACTGAAGTTCAAGCTTTGCTAGTGATTACAGCTGTTGTTCTGGTTTGGGTTTGTTTGTTTATTTAAAAGAATTGTTTTAGTGTTAAGCCTCCTTTTGCTTTTAAATCCTAGTCTAACTTTCTGCCTTGAACAAAAGCTATGTCATTTGCTTAGAGGCAGTCACATGGGAATGAGTATGTGTGATACATATAGACATACATGTGTGCCCTTGAGCATGTTTTACAATACTGGTCTTACCTCCCAATTACTTATACATGAACTAAATATATCTGGGACAAAAACTATAGTGAGAAAATTTATAACCTGCAATTGAGGTAAAAGGAATGGGGATTGATAATTAAAGAAGTAGTTTAAGACAGACATCAGATTTGACGGGTGATACCTGAAAGCTAAATAATTCCTGTATTAAAAGAATTATTTTAAGTTTCACAGAACATTCAGTTGCACATGAAAAGACCTGACTGCCTTCCCACAATAAAGTTTGTTTGCTTTAAACAGTGATTTGATGTTCTGACACTAAGGGACTGCTATCAGACTGAACTTCATGTAAGTGTCTGATGAAATGAGGCCTCGATTCTGCAGTGATTTCTGTTCTTTGATTACTGGAGCCAGCTGAGGAAGCTAATAAATACGTAAAGGTGATTAGATTAAAAATGGCGTTGAGAAGCAGTAAAATCTAGAGTTACATGAATAATTTCACACCCAATGCAACATTGTCAAATTTTATCAGCTGTTCTTGTGTAAAATAAAAATAGCACCTTTTGACAAGTCAAACAGCATACATAAGCTAAGAGTGTAATTTGTCCATTCTGTTGGGTAAATGCACTTGGGGAGCAAAATGATGGGGAAAAAATACTGTAGGGAACTCCAGATAAAGCTTAAATTGAGGGTAGAGGTCATGTCTGATTATTGATGCTTAAAAGTTAGATGTGAGTCCATGCTAGGAATCAGGTTCCCATAGCTAATGGTCTATTGCACACTAACCCAGATCTCTTCATAGACTGGATGAATTTCCCTCTGAGGGTTCTTTATATTTTTTCCACTGGCTATAAGGAAAATGCAGGCTAACTAGCTCAGATTTGCGCATCTTTTAGATAGCTCCAGGCTGGATCACTTTCTCCCTTCATTCTTTTAATTAGTTTCTGGGTGACTTATAGTAACTATGACTATCTTTAGACTCTGACCAGAGAACTCTATTGGCAGAGGAAAAAAATCTCCACTATGCCATTGTTTTACTTGGTTTTTGGTATGTTTCTGCTCTCCAGTTTATTGATTGTTCTGCAACTTCACATTACTGTGAGTGCAAATCTTCTAAGGGACTGGCTGCTCTATTAAGTACCCCAGTTTGTATCCTTCTGTCCTAGGCAGTTTCATGGACCACATCAACACTATTTCTGTGTGCCCCAGATTCCCCAGTTTATTTATCCTCTCAACATCCCTGTGAGAAGAAAGCTCTGTTATTGCTAAAGGTAACAAGAACTGATTTTAAGAACTACAACTTGGAACCCAAAAGGGCATAGTCAGTTCTAAGTAACTAAGTATTTCCCTGGAGAAGACTCCAGGAAGACCTTATCAATACCTTTCAGTTCTTAAAACGGGTCTATAATAAAGATGGGGAGAGACTTTTCAGCATAGCCTGCTGTGATAGGATGAGGGGTAATGGTTCTAAACTAAAAGAGGGGAGATTTAGGCTGGACAAAGAAGAAATTCTTTACAATGAGGGCAGTAAAACACTCGCACAGGTTGCTCAGAAGGGTGGTGAATGCACTAATCCTGGAAACACCTAAAGCCAGGCTGGATGTGGTTCTGGGCAACATGATGTCCCTACTCGTTACAGGGGTGTTGGACTAGATTAGCTTTGACGGCCCCTTCCAACCCGAGCGTGGATGATTCTGTTTTGTGCAGGTGGTTTGTACCGTGCATGAGCCACAGCTATGGAGTACCAGGTTATCCTTTCCATAGAATGCATTTTTAACTAGACATTAGTAAAGTGCCAGGAAGCCACAGAGGGAAGCTGCCCCAGAGGGAAGCTGCCCCAGAGCCGGCCCACATTGCAGTGGAGCAGTGGCTCCCACCTCACGGACCGAAGGAACCACCATTGTGAAGCAAGGCCCTGCCATGAGAAGATAGCTCTCACGAGAGTTGCTGGCAGCACTTTCTTTCTGTGTCACTTCTGTCGTTTTGTGGCAGTTGATTGAAGGAGCGAGTGAGGGGTTGCTGTAGGGATCTCATGGCTTTAGAGGTTTGCTGTGTTGCTTTATTGATGTGTTGCTCTCAGAAGAAACCTGGATCTGGTACCCACTTGGTGCAAAGTTGTGTTCTCTGCACTCACTAGGGAGGATGTAGCAAGCCACGCGGAGCTGCCACAGAATTCAAATAACCAGGTCTCAGGCTGTCAGGGAGTGTCAGAGCCTTTCTCTGACATGAGAGTGGCTTTAGGGACAGCAGCTGTGGCAGATGTGACCAGATGGATGATCTGCTCAGCCTGGTGGCAGAGCTAAAGGAGTATGTAGGTGGGTTGAGAAGGAGGTAGACTGGTGGAACCAGGCTCTGGTCTCACTGAGACAGAAACAGCAAGCAGGAAAAAAAAATCATAAGATCCAGAGGGTCCTGAACTCCTCCTGTTTGACTGAAGGCAGTAGCTGAGGGGAAAGAAGTGAATGGACACAAGTCAGCACTCAGGGCAGCAGGTGAAAACTCTCCCTCCTTATCTTACTCTCCCAGGTGCCTCTGTGCAACAGGTATGAGGCTCTGGAAGCTGAAGGCCAGCCAGTGGAGGAGGAGGACAAAGGTCTGTCTATACTGGAAGTGGTGGCAGGATCAGAAAGGCACA
Source organism: Bolborhynchus lineola (assembly GCA_025448015.1). Classification (NCBI taxonomy): domain Eukaryota; kingdom Metazoa; phylum Chordata; class Aves; order Psittaciformes; family Psittacidae; genus Bolborhynchus; species Bolborhynchus lineola. Next base: position 10,172 of record JAOEHX010065667.1, on the reverse strand, counting down.
CCTGCTGCTACAACCAGATGCATGAGGAAGAGAAGGTGGATTATAGCTGTAGGTGTATTGGAGCAGAGGACTGGGGAGATGCCATCCAGAGGAACATAGTTATGAGGTACCAGCTTACATTTTCCTTAGAATGAATTTAAACTAGACATTTGTAAAGAGGTGTCTCCAATTGCTGCCAGCTGTGGGACTGTAGACTGTAACCTGCTCACAGCCATCATCTGTGGAAGATGGCTACAGCTTGGCCTCCACCGCGAGCAGCTATTGAGACTTCATACAGATGGTTGGACACAAGCCTTGGGAAAGAAGGAACCAAGGGTGAAGAAAATGAACTGGCTACAAGCAAGAACAGGATGTGTAGATGCTGTGTTAGCAATAATGAAAGCTATGTTAGCAATAAGTGATTATAGAGATGCTGTGTTTGGAATAGTATGTCATGATAAGCTGTGCCTGCAATAATGTAATCATAAGACTGACATGAGAAAAGCCTGTGCTAAGAAAAAAGAATAATGTCACAATCTTGTGATCAATACTCTGTATAGAAGAAAGGGAACTGAAATTTGCTGTTCTGGGCTAGAATAAGAGTATAAAACTTGAACTGTATCTCAATAAAGGGTCTTCTCTTCACCTCAAGAGAGGAGTCTGTGTCATCTGTCGTTACAGTCATCTACAGAAGCAGCAGGGCCACAGATACAGCCTCTCATTTGCTTCCTCAGTCATGGAAGGTGCCTTGCCTCATGCACAACTCCTGCATGGTCATTCTCCCAGAAGGACTTCAAACTCTTTCCTTGCAAAGTAAAAGGGACAGCATGTTTCTGAAACTTTGTAGCTGTTTTAACCAAAATGCTAATGTTTCCTACTGGGAAGGACAAGTAGTGCTCCATTTTGCATAGTATAGAAACTCTTATACAGTCTTTGACTCAAGAAAGATCTAAGTGCTCTCAAAAATGACGTGTGTTCATCTTGTGCAACACAGGATCCCTAACAATCCTAGATTTAGTTACTGCCCATGGATTTCCCGGAGTCCATCTGTGGTCCTCCATTAATAAAGACAGTCTGACATACAGCCCAGCAGTGACAAACACATATTGGCTCTTATTAAAGGTTAATGTTTCATTATTTTTTGCATTTTTTATTCAGACACACAGAGAGATTAAAACATGGACATTTACTATTTAAATGCAGGGGCTTTACCCATAAGTATTTCAATCAGAGGTGGAAAGAAAAAATACTGTTGATACTGAGAGTGATTGAAACCAGTGACAGCTGTTTTCTCTTCACCATACATTAAACAAGAATACAGTACTGCATTACTTTCTGTGAAGTAAAAAATACGTGATCAAGTGTATTAAAGAAGTTTCCTTTTTAACAAGAAATAAAAAAACAAAGAGTAGAAAACCATTTTCACGAAGGAAGATTTGTTGAAGTATGCAGGGGCAGTTTGCCAAAAGAATTACGCTTCTGAAGGAAGCAGTGCATGCCGATTTTCAGTCCAAAGCAGAAAGTCTGTAGCTGAGGTTAACTTCTGAACAAAGGAATTACATGCTACATAATGCTTGCAAAACAAGCACATAATCTGTTCACATGCCTGTGTTAGAAATGAACAGAACATTCTATTTTAAAAATGGGTAATAGTGGGTCCTGAACATTTCTGATTTGTTTGTTCAGTTCCACTACAAGGGGAACAGAAAAGGAACAAGGTTGGCATGCAATGAGGGCCTGATCATGTGTGACAATCTGACTTTATCTCTGCAGCAACAGCTTGGTAACTTTGCGAGTATTTGGTCCTGTCAAGTAATTTCCAGACACTGGGAATGTGATCAGCCCAAACTCCAGTGCCAATTTCATAATGCCAGATCTGTTGTGGAGGTCACTGTGGACTCCAGCTGCACCACCGCAAAGAGTGGTCACGTGTCTCCTTTAACTATAGAGTTGTGTTTTTCCTCTCTGGTCAGTCATGCTGCCTGAAAAGAAATCAGTGAAGTCTTCAAGTCCTACAGATGGTGGTGTTTGAGTGGTGGGTCTGGTATCGTGAGGTCTCAGCACTAGGATGTAGTCTGAGGTTGTGGTAATTTAAGTTGAGACACTTAGTTCTCTAGAGAATCTCTTGGAGAATTTGACATTATCCAGAATTATTCACATCAGGTGTAAGAGAATGTGCCAAACTGGAAGGTGTATACATTGGGTCATTTTAAATCTGAAGCCCAAAGCTTAGAGAACCACAAATACAACTTTAATGATACTCTGAAATTTGCTGAGTAAACAATGTGGGTACAAACCTTGCAGTTGGTATGAAAGGAACTACCCTGCAACTTAAAATAGTTCTCTTTTGCCCATTTTGATAGAACATTCTCTTTTCTAAATGCAGTTTCACATTTTTATACTGAAGAAAACAGCTAGAGTTAACTGCCAATTCAAGCTCTTCAGGGCATTTGTTTTGCGAGCAGCAGTTTAATCAAGAGTCTTGGCTTATCTTCTCTTCACCTCCACAGTGCATGCTATTATTGCCAGTCCACAGATAAACTCAGCTTTGTCTCGTGGGGGCTAGAGATGGCATATGAGATGCAGATAAAAAGAAAAGAAAACTCTTTTTGAGTGCTCTATGTGATTAATCACAGGCTGATACTCCCTCCACTTCTTTATAGGTTTATTGTAGAGGACTCCTGACTAATCCCCCTGAAGGGCTGTAATTTGTAACAAAGTTGAAGGGAACAATATTATTTTAAAACAAAACAATGTAGCATAAAGGAGCACAAGCCAGTAAATACACACAGGACAGATCCCGTGGAAGTAAACAGATAAAAATTCAATTTGATGAGGTTAATTATACTCGGAAGGGCTTTTCCTGCCTTAAAGAAAATCTGTTTCAGTTCCCTGTAGATATGGATAATGCTTAATAGAGACCTATGGGTAATGGAATATAGTTACTTTGTGGCTGTATGTGCTTCTTAGTGGCCTAGTTGTAACTGTGGAAAAGTTCTAAAACAAAATTCAATATCCTCTACTTTTAATGCATAAATACTTTCCAGCGCCTACCTCTCACTTTTCATTAAAAGTCTAAAATACCAATCTATCAAAACTATGGCATTGCATTCATGACATGCACAGCTGGCTCATTTCAAAGCAGCTCATAACTCATGACAGATCAGACAAAAGTTTTCCACCATTTTAAAATATAGCTAGTTCCCTCAAAAATTCTTGTCAAGAAGGAAATTTTCATCACCTGCCTGAGGGTAATCCAGGAACCTATTCAGTTTTGATTTGACAAACTTTTAGCTCTGTAAAAATAGTTGCTCTCTAGAGGTCATGTCCCTTGGAGGTAACATGCTTCTCACCTATATCTCAACATCAGCCAAGAGCAGGTCTTGGTGTTCATGATTGCTTGTACATGGCAAAGGAGTGCAAAGTAGTATAGTCTAAAAATCACTTTGTGAGTTGAGGTAGTCTAAAGATTTGCCCTATAGCATTGGCATACCTCTGCATTCATAATAAGCTTTGGAAACTCCAGTTGTGATCTCTGTCATTACAAAAGGATTGGTTTCTTTGGGATATGGCATTTTAAACCAACCTTATAAATTTAATTGCACCCAGTATTATCTATGAAGTGGTTTTTGCTACTTTGCAAACATTACAGCTATTGGCCACATCCTTTCCTGAACTATCACTTCATAAAACCCCCTAGATCTTACCCATTTAGCATAACTCATGCATGCACACATGTGCAATTAGTGCACAAGTCCATTCACATGTTTTGCCTTTACTAGCAGTTGAAACAATGGTCACATCAGGAAATTCAATCTATTTTTCCTGTTTGAAATAGGCTTTTGAATTTTCTTGTAAAAGAGTTTACTCTGCAACATGCGTACATGGAAGAATGGATCAGTGGTTCAAGCTTCTTAACACAAATGACATAAATTCATAGCCCAGAAACTATACAGAGTATTGGAGGGTTGCTTTTTTTTCCAGGCTACACCATCCCTGATGGAAGCGTATTTGAGATCTATTATAATCTCACCTAATCTGTTTTCAGTCTCTTCATGGGCAGTTCTCAGGTCCACACTACTCTTCTGCTTTAGTAACTCCTCTTTCTTCAAAATGTACTAGCAAAAGCTATGTTCTTTCTCAATCGTTATTTATGAAGTATAAATGTAAGTGGAGTATTTGTGTTCTGTGATTACCTAGGTTACTCATTTCTCCATTCCCATTTGCAGTCAATATCTTTTGAATGTAGGTAAAAAGAACTGTATATAGTATACGTAGTAAGATTGTGCCAATGCCTCATACAAACAGTGGAAGTGCTTTCTTACTGCTGGTGAAGGTATCTCACCTAATAGGTCTTCAAATCCTATGACATCAAAGACTTCAGAGATCTTCTGATGGCTTTGTATCTAAGTCATCTTCTTTTTCTATTGCCTCCAACTGAGTTAGTGCCTTATAGTGCAGACTTTACCAAATGCATGCATTTTTACTGTGCACTGTTTAATTCTATCCCATTCATTCTGTTTCAACCAATAATTTCCCATGAGGCACTGTCTTCAATGCCTTACTGGAACGAGACCCACATCTTTCACATCTTTTATTCATGAGCTGGGCTCCCTTCCTTGAGGCAGCAGATACCAGGATGTCTTCGTGCAAGGTTCTAGTGCCCATTGGCAAGATCAGTGAATAGATGTTTTATCTCCTTGTTAGTTGAACTGAATGTTAAATTGGGTCCTCCAGGATATGTTAGAGGAAACGTTCCAAAAGACTGATCCTCAAAACAAGAGGAGGATGTATTTGTTTCTACTGTATATATTCTTCAGGGACACTGGGAGATAAGGGATCTGAGACAAGGGATTTGAAAGCCTTTCTGTCTGCTGTAACTCTCTTTAGATGCACTTATGTATAGCATGGAACAGTGGTTTTGCTGTAATTCCTGTTTTTCCTATCTATTAGAAAGATGTTCCAGCCCATAAAGGTAATTGTTTTAAAAACCCAATGCCATTTGCTCAAAACTCCAAAGGTATTTGCATTCCCACAGCACAGAGTGGCATAATGCTTGTGAAGCCCATTTAAGAGCTTTAACAGAGGCCTGTAGCAAATCAGAAACAGGAGCTCTGTTTTCTCTCTATAGTAGAGGCCAGATTTCATGGGGAAATCAAGATTATAGACAAAGAAGAAGAGAGCAGGAAACAGGAAGGATAAGAGGAAAAAAAAAGGTAATGGAAATTTTTGCATTGTAGATCATCCAAGTTATCAGATGCAGTCCTACAAGTAGAGACCTGATAATACCTGTAAGGTATGTAATATTATAAGATACATAAGATCAGGCTTCTCTGCTCTGAATTTCACATCTTAGTTTTAGAAGAGTGGTCTGGATTGAATGGGACCTTAAAGATCATCTGGAGATCAGTAAGATAACTAGACTGGAGTGTTTGATATTTTGGTAACTCATCAGAGAAATGTCTAACATTTCTGTTAGTGGAGGGAAAGCAATATCTCTAGAATAGCCCTGTTTACTGTAGGTGCCTGCCTAGTCTAGAATGGAAAGAATCTGCCTCTAAAGATACCTTCATTCAACGAGTATTGGTGAGCAATAAATGAGCAATGTCAATTAAATTTCTAACTTTTAGGGAGCTAATTTAAACCAAAATGAATTCCCTAAAGGGCCTGAGAAATACTTGCATTGTTTTCAAATCAGTTTTAGCTCAGAACAAAAGATCTTTAACAAAAATGGTTGTAAGGAAAAATAGGGTGGTGAACAGACCCATACCCTGAGGAGTAAGAAATGAATAAGTAATTATGAACTTGAGTTGTGGAGAGCAAGTAGTTTTTAAGCTTATTCCAGTGTGTATTCTGACTCAAATACAATGCTCAAGTACAAAGGAAGAAAGTATCTTTGGCCTTAAGATGCTGCGCACAGCTTATGGGCCTAAATTTTGACAGTCTAATTCCTTGTTGAATTCAGTTAAGATGCCCTTAATCAAACAGATTGCAAATAAAATATCCAAGCTTTTCTCAGAGACCTTGACACCTTGCTAAAGACTTTCCTTATGACCCAAAGGTGATTTACACTTACAAGTGGCACTGCTCAAAATGGTTCTTTCTCAAAGACTGTACGTGTTCTACCATCACAAATTTAAGTCTTAATCTTCTGTATCTCCTCTTTCTACGTTTCCATGTTCACTTTCCATATTCTGTTCATTTTATTTCCTGATATCTATCCCAGTGCATGTGCTGCATTTACATAGAGTAGTACCTAAATGATTTTAATCATTTGAAATATTGACTCTTAGAACTGAATACAGATTCAACCTGTAGGATGTCAGTTTTGCTAGACTGCCTGTTTTAATTGGGTTTGGGTATTTTCTGAGTGTATTTAATGTAAGTTCATTCCTAACATAAGACTGCTTTCACTAGCAAAATTTTTGTCAGAAATAGATTTGTTACGTTTGTGCAAAAAAGACCAGTTTTCTCCAACATGCCAGTGCAAAGTAGATTCTTCTTTCGTGATTTGAATACAGTTGAGTTTGTAACTCATTTGAAAACAGGAAAGCTCACTGTTTTTCATTTTTCTTCTATAAAAGGAGGTCTTCACTGAGAATTGTATCCCTCTTATTTGATTATAGTCTTCTAAAAGATAAAAGATTTAGACTAACCAAGTCACCTGCACTCCTCTGTAACCCAGGCAGAAAGTGATAAATACAGGGAGTAATTAATCCCATTTTAAATACAACAGCTGTTTGGCTGGAAGAAATAATCCACAGAAATGCCAGTCTCTCTGTTTTTTTTCTTCCCTTTGACTATGAAACTTAACCTTAACCACTAAGCTTCAGGCAGAGCTGACACAAACCTTCGCTGAGACTGCAGATTACAGGTGAGGAGCACTTAAGAGAAGGTGCACAGTTAATCCGGAGGCCAGGGAGAGGTGACCAAGGATGGTCAGCTTTTGACAGATGCCTGTAGATGTCTCTCTCCTTGCAACTTGAGGTATTGGGTAACTTAAGACATGCCTGCTTTCCTCTGGAAATTGTTGAACTTTCCCCCCTCCTTCCATTACTCCTGGTTATGATATATTTAGCATATTTCCATTACATTTTTTCTATCTCATGCTTGTTATTCATTAAAGAAATGCATTTAGCATACCACCATTTAAAATTACTTTTTAAAAGTACCACTGTATACCATAATTCTTACAAGTCTGTTTAAATTTCATTTGAAGTTGCTGGGGAGTGATGCCTCATAAATCATCTGCAGCTTTGGATATTTTTAGTGCTTCCTGTCAATACCTGACCATAAATCCTATATTATTGTCATTAGCATCCCAGTTCAACTCTTTAAGGAATTTCTTTCATTGCATGAAGACAAGCTTAACACAGTGATGAATGGTTATAAAAGAGATGGTTTCCCAGGGCAATTTCCCCTTTCCATTTTTATATGTTCACATGGAAAAAAAAAGTTTGTTGTTGTCATGGTTTAACCCCAGTAGGCAACTAAGTACCATGCACTGTACCAGGAAGAAAATTAACTCTATCCCAGCCAAAACCAGGACAGTTGCTTATTTGACATTGTCACTGAATTTTGCAAGTATGTATTTGGCAAGCTTGTCTGAACATAAGGGAACAAGAAACTGGATGTCTCAACGCAGGTACTACATGCTTACGAAACTTTGCCCTAACAACATGGCAGAGGTTACAAAGGGAGCACTGTTCCTCACCTTATTTACTGCGTGATCTGAAAACAGGCTGTGTGAGAATGATGGGAAACCCTAGATGTAACAGTGGCTTGGCTGTCCAGGAACTGTTTTCCTTCTGTTTAAAGCTATGCCCTTTGGAGGTTGCTGCAGAGTGTTCTGGACAGCTCTTTTTACTTTATTTATTTATTTTTTTCTATTACTATATTTTTATTTACTTATAGCAGCACTGGGAAACGAGACACAAACTGAATGATGTTTAATGATTTATTCTGATTCCCCTGATGGAGTATCTATTTGTCACCACACACATGCGCACACACACATGCACACGTTATATACATTCAGAGCTCAAGGCTGTGAAATGCTCATAATTGTGACTTAGATACAGAACAAACCTGAACAATCAAAGAACAACAAAAGCTCCTCTGGGTCCATTCATGTACTTAAAGATAAGTGTGTGCTTAGTGTTCAAAGTGTTTCATGGCAGCAAACTGTAGGATCAGCCTCCTTGATATCAGCAAAACCTTTGAAAGGGTTTCCTACTTTTATCTTTGCAAATAATTCCATTTTACTCTCTTCTGTTCTGAGGGAATGAATCTCTCATTTAAGAAAATGATCTTTCGGTTTTGCTTTCTCTGCGCAGTGTGCTTTTATATAGCTGTATTAGTCAGAAGACATAAGGATAAAGAAAAGCCAGTTTAGAAAACTGAGTATCCAGAACTTATCAGTTTTTAAGAACTTCAATACTGGAAATTGACATTCTCCTATTGAGGGAAAAGTAAGTACAGAATAAATCTCATCTCTAATGCATGACTAGCCAGTTAGTGTGTAATTTGGTGGGTCCTTATATGTATAGTTACTTTCACAGCTTTTTCTCTAGGAGTTGGTATTAGAGTGCATAGGGCAGACTGAGAAAGAGCTAAGGGCAAGTGCAGGGCCCTCAGGGTGCCAATGGAATGAAGTTGAGATGGGGGGAGTCTCTGGATGTAGAGATTAAAAGAAAACCAGGCTTCATTAGTTCCATAGCTCCTGGGGTAGCTGCTTCTCTGAACCTGAGGTCTCGCCACCAACCTTCTGGACTTCACTATATATATCATCCCAACCTACTTCTGCTTTCCTTTGTCAGATTGCTGGCACTTTTATCCCTTCTCAGCAACCCATTTTCCCTATTCCCACACCCCTGTATTAAACTGTATCTTCTTCCAAACTTTTCACAGACTGCCAACTGGGAATACAAGCAAGAAATCTACTTCATCTGAACCATGAGATTTAGATTAAATTATACCTTCTCAGAAGGGTAACTTTGAAGCACGTAACTGAAGCGTGCTCAGAGTAGACAGTGTCTTTCAAGCATTAGAAGTCTTTATTAAAAGTTTGTGATTCCTTTTTGTTTCTTCCCACCCTCCAGAAAAAAAAAGAAAGATTGTAACTGGGCTGAATCGTCCTGGTTTTGGCAAAAGCCACAATGTCATTATGCCATTGACAGAGTCTTTCAAAAGATAGTTATAAAATATTGCAAAATTTATGTCTTTCCTTCTATTTTGATCTCCAGTAGAATTGTGCCTTTTTAATAGATTCTTTCCATAAAAAGCCTGAGATAGAACATTTCAGCTCCAGTGGCTAAAGGAGAATAGGACTGTAAATATTTGAAAGGAAAATTTTGGAACAGCATGTGCCAAGTAACTTTATGAATAAGTAATACTGCACAGAAAAAGAGAATATGGTGATCAAATGCAAGACTGTCACATGTCATGTATTTATCAAGCAATTCAGGTAAATACTAGCATCTGAGGTCACCCAGGGGTTTTGATATGTCTCTGGCATTCTCAGATGGCAAATGGAACTCACACTCATCATCTGAACACATCTTAATCTTCACCTCAGTGCCTAGAAGCTGGGGGTGTTTCTGAAGCTTGATAATAAAGAGGAATATGGTCACTTCAAATAAGATAGATTCCACCACAAATGTATCATCATGTTTTGCATATGTTAGTACCTGTATTTCACTTTAGGAAGAATTGGATAAAGTTCCTGCTACAGGTGTAAAGTTATATCCTTGGGATAGCTGTTGACAGACATCTCATTCCCCAGTACTGATCATTTGATGAAGGAGAATAGCAACCTGTCAAATAGATTTTCCCCTTCAACTAAAATCTAATGTGTTAATGACTATTTTCTCTCCATACCAGCACTGAGAATTTTATGAGTTCCCAACTGGTCTCAGCAGTTCCCCACTACTCTTTTTTATGCGGCTTAAAAAATAATAATGAAGAAGAACAATTTAAACATTTGTGTGAAACATTTCATTTGATAGAATTATAAATATTTATGGTCCAGTATATGAATGCTCTGGTTGTTTTGATATTCTAATCAATAAAAGATTCCATTAACAATAAAAGGTAAACATAGCAGCAGCAATGCAGCTGCATCATTAAGCTACTCACAAAATGCATTTATATATGTATTTATAATATATAATTTATGTATTTATATATGTATA
>JAOEHX010065666.1:4230-32265 GCA_025448015.1 Bolborhynchus lineola | reverse complement strand
TATCATCATTCATAATCTCTTCTGGGAAAAGAGGAATCTTTGTAAAAAGGATTTTTTGCTCTAGTCTCTGTCTCACAGCATGTGCTGCAATGAAACTGCTTCATGAGCAAGGTGCGGGCAGCAGCAAAAACAATCCCAGGAATGCTTGTGTTAACCTTTTCATCAACTAAGCACTGCTTTAAGTTGAAAATTACACCGCTTCCAGTTCCTTGTGTATGTATGGGATCCCTGCTTTGATTTTAACACAATGGAGGCCTGTGGTTTTATTTTCTGCCTTTCCTTTTTCGCTTTAAATGTGGACCTTTGTCTGCGTTGTTACAGACGGAAGCTTTGTTACCTCTGATGTAAACCAGGGTTTCAAAGTGCCAGTATTTTCGTCTGAGAGCTATTCCCAATCTTCCACCTGCCAGAGGCTGCCTTTGTGCAGAACTCTGCGTCCCTCTCTTTCGAAGATAATATATTAGGATGAATATTGGATTATTTATGTTATAGAATCAACTAAGTTGGAAAATACCTTTAAGACCATCTAGTCCAACCTATGTTCACAGGAACAAAACACACCCACATGCCTATGGTAGACTCTGAAAGGGGCTGTAAAAACCATCTGAACAGATTCATATCATCTTGTTAAATGAGTAAGGGTTTAACATGGTTCTTATTAGCTTGTCAAACCACAGTGGCTGTGTTTACATGAAAAGCTTATGTTCTATTGCCTTGCGTCCACATGTGAACGTATTTGGCTTATATAAAACCTGAGCTCACTAGGCCTCTTGGAGCATTTAGCAGGAGCACCAGACCAGACTTGTAGCATTCCACATCATTTGTGAACATGAGATAAAGCCAGTTGCAAGATCTGAGCAAGAATGCCCCTTAATCATGCTGCATACACATGGAAATCAGTGTCAGAAGCCAGATGTATGCAAGAAAAGCATTTTTTTTCTTCTAACTTTCTGCCTCCCTTGGGCATTCTTATCAATGACCTAAATGCTCAACTTCAGATCCAGAAGATTTCCACTATGCTGCTCTCATTTCACTTCTGCATTTTTTTCTGCAAGATTTCTAATCCATTCAGTACTTTACATTTATTGTCCTTCATGTAAGCTAAGCATATGTGATGCTGATGATGCAGGGGACAGGATGTTTCTTAAACAAAATGCTTCTCCAGATAGAAGAGATCCTCAAATGAGGATAACTGTCTTACCTAAGGAGAATGGAACAAATTTTGTGATGTGGGAGAGGTCTACAACACCACTCTATTTTAGCACAGAGGGTAAAAATAGCATGCTTACAAAATGACTGTGTCACTGGAAGTGGTAGGCATTAAGCAATATCAGGAAAAGATTAGCAATAACAGATAATTACTGTAATTTAACTAGTAGATTAGGGAACATAAATAAAATAAAGAACAATATAAGCAAGTGCAATTATGAAGCATAAAAGGCTTGGAGTTATAGGAAATAACTGTTGTTCTTCAGAAATGGGTGAAAACAGTAGGCAAGGAAGGCAATAGAGTCATACAGGTTTTGGAGACTAATTTTTCTGCTTTATGATAAAGACACTGCTGGTTAGCTGGGCTTAGTACAAGTATTAGAAAATTACCTGCTATGAGAACAATCATAATATAGTAATCTGCTTTTTATTGAATGCATGGTGAAAGAAATTACAGGTATATAAGGCATATGTTTGTAAATATAACTGATGCCATCTTAGAACAGTCATTCATTCGTTACCCACTTTATTGATGGCTAATAAGAAAAAAAATCACATGAATTTGTGATAGATATTCTGTTCAATTGGATTGTTTGAGAGATCAGCATCACTACAGCAGAGGGGATTATAAAAGAGCAGATCAGTATCTAAAGTGATGACAAGCACTGTGTAAAACACTACCCAGGCTTCAATGCAGAAGAATTTCCAGTGATTCTCACAGTAAATAAATCCTCAATTATTTCATTAATTTATTGAGTCCTTCTATTTCAGAGGAGACAATACTGCTGACAGCATACCAGATCTCTGGTCTTGTTTCTCTCGCTTATGCAAAAGTTTCTAATTCCGACCTCCTATCTTCATGCTATGTGTAAGCCATTTTTAGTTCCTTTAAGGCATCTTTTCAAATCAATACATTTTTCCCTTGAAGAAGAAGAGCCAATGCCCAGTATTGTTTTACTTGCTACTTCGAAGACCCTCAATACATTCGCATTTAAGGTGGTTATAAATAAATCTGCAAAACAAGTAGTGCATTAAAGGCATGCTTCTGAAGAACAGAAAATTGAAATGTAAATTTTCAGTTAATGGATTCAACTTTTTCTCCTTCACACTCCATGGGAAGGAGAAATGGGGATAGTGCATCAGTTTAAAGAAGTTCCCAGTTTTGTGTTGGCATCTCAAATCAATGCAGGGTGAAGAAGTGTTGCAATTAGGTTACAGTTCACTCTTTCTTCAGCCAAAATCTTATTCTGCCTCAGTTGTGACAAGTCCCCAGCCTGTTTCACACATGCTCTTCTTCCTGAGTTCCATACAGAAGATAATCGCTGCAGTTTAAGGTACATGGTCTTTCTCCTGGCATCTTAAATAATTCCTTTAATCTTTACTTACTGCTTTTTGAATTTCTTTGGAGGTAAAAACATAATAGGATGGCATAGTGGTCTCTTTCTTACCTGCCCATGTTGTTTATCTGACTTGTACCTTTTTCTGCCAAGATTCCTTTAAGAAATAAGCAAAATACTTTGGAAATAGATATTCTCCATTGTAACTGTTTAAGTCTTGAGTCTCATTGCTGCAGCCCGTGCTCTTCCTCCCCTGTTGGTCAGTTCCTGCTTTTCAGTTCCTCACTGTGCTTTGTAGTGTGAAATAGTGGATTGCAAAAGTACTCTGGGACAAGAACCATGCTCTCCTGTTTAAGCTGTGATGTATCTAGCAATTTGCTCAGATCCTGTTATAACTATTTCTCTTAAATAATGATGTGCTGGTGGAAATTTAATATTAGTAAGTAACACATTCTGAGGGGGGAAGATGGGGAATATGAGACACTAAAACTAATTTTTTTTGTTCATAAAAAGTGTCTCTATAGTCAGTTCTTAAGTAATTTGCTATGGATTCCTATTACTATTTGCCCCAAATGACAGAGTATATTACGTTGTAATACACCTTGCTACTGGGGTTTTTTGGGAGGGTTTTTTTTGTGGAGGCTTGAGGGGGATAAATGCGGTAAGTTGCAACACAAAAGTGATATTTCTCAGATTTTTTGAGCGTTATAAGGAAGAATCACACTCTTTTTATAGCCTGTGAAACTTTTCACATTCTCTTTTTGAACCTCTTTGCACAGTATTATGAAAAATCATTCTACATTTTAAGTATAAGGGGGTTTTCAATACTGTGAATCACTTTGAAGTATATTGCTGTAACTCTTTTCACTTTGATTTTAAACTGTCTGAACGAATAAGTGACCAAAATTTCTTTACTGTGTAGTGTTTTACTAAGTAACGTTGTTGACACTGGCTAAGTTAGCCTGCATTTTAAACCTCTGCACACTTTGAAGCTTAGCTGATAATTTCTGTTGCACTTCCTTGGATTTTTGCTGAAGTTTATACCTTGGAATACGATAAAGGTATGATGTCCCCGGAGTAAATATTATTCTCAGACTTTTGTATTATCAAATAGCAGTAAGAAAAGCTTTATACTGCAAGAGCATCTGTTCTTTCTCCTTCCAGCTCTATGTCTTGCCAGAGAAGGGAAGAAATGTATTCTAGTTTAATTATAGGGTTAGCTATCTATTCATCTCGTGCTTCTTGTTTGGTTTATTTTTTCCTTGAGGAGGAGTAGAATCCAGGGATAGAGCTCCTATCCTCATCTTTCAATACTGGAACACCTGCACTATGGTTTGTGTGTAAGTCTGTTAGGTTAAAGTCTGCTAAAACTCAGAATGTATGAGGTCGTGTAAATCTTCCCTTGCTGCAGCCACTTTGTCTAAAATGGGAAATACATTATTGAAAACTCCTTTTTTTGGCAATTTTACCTGCAGCAGAATACTGAATTTTGAATAAACCAAACAAAGCAGTATTCATTAGCACTTAAGGATGACTTCATCCCACAGCTTTCATTCTATTCTTTGAGTGTTATTAAATTTCAGTGTACCTCAGTATAAGAATCTGGACATCATTGGTGGGCAAGCAGAAAAGAAGACTGGTTGCAATAACTTGCTAGAACATATGAAGTCAGCAGAAGAGTTGCAAATAAGGCTCAGAAAGTCTGACTTGCAGTTTTCTGCGCAGTCTGTGAAACTAAAATGCATTTTGGTTTTAGTATTTGTTTTTTACAGTGATTATTTCACGTTGTTTGCAGTCACTAATCAGAAGGAGCTCAGAGGAATTTACCCTGAACCTCTAGTAGGTCAAGGAAGAAAAATATAGTATTATCCTTTCAGCTCTAGTGGCCAAATTTTTAGTCTGAGTTTAACTGGAATTCTTTCTCCAAATAAGTAGACTTGGCATAGTTTTCCTTCTAGGTCTATTTGTGATTGTATGTTTTTTTCCTGTACACTCAACAATGCAGCTACCTCAAATTATATGTCTTAGCTGAAAACGTGCATTTCCCTTTTAGCAATATTGAAATAGAAATAATTATAAGTAAAAATTATTCCTTTAAAATAGACTGGAAACTTTTTGGACACACTTTAGCTTATAGCAGATTTGAGTGGACAAGCAATATGTTAATTATGGTTGCTTTAAATGGAGTGTTACTAGAAAGGGGAGAAAACACTGTCATAAACTTAGACTGACCAATTTTTGAGTAACAACAGTGATGTTCAGTTCTTTTACCATAAAGCTCTCTATTGCTGATCGAAGCACTAGCCCAAGGCTTCTGCCAAGCACCACTTTGTTCATGTGATAAGGGAAGATTTGGTTACAGTTGAGCAAGTCTGAAGAATGGTAAACTGACAGCAAATCTGAGCTCATGGTTGGGAAGGCAGCTTTTGTGGTCACGTGCTTTTATTTGATGTGGTTCCCCGTGTCTCCTGTGCCAAATGGTGTAATGTACTAAAGTGATGAAGCTGCAAAAGGGGGAAAAAAAAGGCAACTATTTACTTCAGCAACAAAGGAGAAAGAGAATGGGGAAGGAGATCAAAGCCCATAACATGAGGCTCGAAACAGGAAAAAAGAGCAAAAAGAAGGGAATTTCTTTCCACATGCTTCAGGCTACTCTTGCTTATAGTCATGAGTAACAAGCCTTTTAAATGCTTGTGTATGTCTGCACTGTGCTTCAGTTTCAAAATAAGGCAGGTGAGAACTTTGAGTTAAGAAGGGTGTATCCTGGTAAAAGCAAGGACTATAGTCTATAAAGTCTGTAGTCTACTTTCCATCACTTGTACGTAGATTTGAACATGTTTTAACATTGGCCATGCTGAGAGCAAAGCTCTTAGTTATTTTAAACCAGTATAAAAAGTCTTTCCAAGCAGAGGCAAGTTTCTTGTTTATTTACATTTTCAAAGCTAGACAAATCTTCAACTGTATCATGCACAATCATTGAAATGGTTATATCCCTATTTTTTTGCAGAAAGAATACATTGGATTAGGAGCATTGCTTGGTGCAATCAGTATAAGTTACCACTTTCTTTTGGTATAAAGCTCCTTAATGTTACATTCACACTGTATTCAGGGATAAATACCATTCTTCTTTCAGTGCTGGACCTCCTTCCCAAATCCATGTTTTTCATTCTTTCCTCCCTTGGAGCAAAAGTGGCAGTTTGGGGAGATGGGAAATGCTAATAGATAAGGCAAAAAAAAGAGCAAAATGTTATATAGACAGTATTGCACATGTGCAGGTGCCTAACTCTAGTACCATAACCTGTGTTAGCACATAATGTTTACTTATTTATAAATTGTGGTGTTTTTATTCTTGTGGGACCCTGCAAGAAGTAGGGGGTATCTAAAATAATCAGTATTTTCCAGAGTCAGCTAAAAAGCTAAAAAGATTTCCCAGCAATCTAGAGAAACCACCATTTTTGTGTTGGCATCTCAGATCAATGCAGGATGAAGAAGTGAAGAAGGGGGAAGCAAAATGGGTTGCATGGAAGAGATGGGATGAATAAAAGGAGTTTAGGGAAACTACTCAGGCCCAAGAGAGCGTGGGGAAAGTTGCAGGGAAGGGGTAGGTTAGGAATGGGAATAGGAGCATCTTCCTTCATGCCGTCAACTCTGCTTTGCCAAGCCACCTGGTCTTCTGAGCATGGGACTTGGAAGCACCCTACTTCTTCTCTAGTCAAGTGATGATTTTAAGAAGGGGGAGGTAACGAGTTCTTTACACATAAACACCTAAGAACAAAACCAGTCACTTCTGTAAACCTGTGAATTAATGCTAAGGCTTTTTTTTAACCATCATGTCTTGAGAAAGACATTTTAATGTAATTATAAGCTATCAAGAAAGAGGAAGTAACTTTGCATTTTGTATGTGGGTCTGAATAAATAGATCCATTGAGAAACAGACAGAGCAAGTCTCTTGGAATGCACCAGTCAACAGCACAAATGTAAACATACTCCAGCTACACTCTGCACTTGTATTTCAGCACATCGCAGAACAGAACTGCTATTAATGCAGGCTGACTGCTGCTCTTGTTGAATTCAGTGGTGAGTTCCTGACAAAGTCCAGTTTAATTCACAGACCATGGACCAGAAGCACATTGTGTCTGACACTGCGGAAACTCAGGAAGGCAAAAGAGTCTCTGATCTGTCTTAAAGTGAGGTGTATGAAGTTGGTTTGCAGCTGAGTAGGTTGAGGATGACAGCAAGGGAATAAAATGCTGAGGACAACAGATCTTTGTCTCTGTGTTCCAGTGTGTTCATACAACCTTATCTCATAGATAAGGTAGACCTACCGCATATTTATCCTCATCTGGTACCAGTCTTGATGAAACAGAATCCACTAAGCCTGTTGCTCCATGAATTCTGATAATTACAGAAAGCCAGTAGCAAAATCTGTTAAAGTCTTAACCTTTAAAGACTACCAGATTGCTGGAAAAAACTGTGTAAAACTCAAGGGCAATTCATTTGATTGTGCTGAACCTACACTTATTCTGGCAGCTGTAGGGGAGCGGTATCAGTTAGGCTGTGGATGAAAATAAAATAACTTCATCTTATCTCAATTTTTTGTTCAGGCTTTTTTGTTTGGTTTTTTTTTTTTTTTTTAATGGTGTCTTCATAAATGGATGTTACCAAACCTGATAGTGCGATGTCATAGTTGTCTTTATTCCAAAGTATACAAATGTGGTTTATTTGTAGGGGGTGTATAATAGTGATGCCAAGGAGGAAAGCTTAATCACAAACAGAGGTATGTAAGACCTGTGCTCCAAGAGTCCCAGCTATCGGGAAAGCAGGCCTGATGTGCAGGAATCTTTAGCTTCTGCTGGTGAAATCCCTTGGCAAATAGAATGTCTTTGACTATAAAAGGCTGCTTATGGCATTCTTTGTCTTACACATTTTTGTTTGGGCTTTGCAAAAAGCCGCATTAGATACTGAGTTTCATGCTGAAATTCCCTTGCCTAATTTTTTCCATTTCACATATTTAATTGCTTCTTTTACAGGTCCTTCTTATTTGACATTTAGGTCACTTCTTCCTTCACCTGCAGGTTTATTACAGGGTCAAAGGAATTACTGTAGGCTCTTGTCCCCTCTCATGATTGTGAGGTACTTCAAATATGTTGCTTTGGCATAACAGATGCATAGAACTGCATAGTCAAATCAAACTCTGAACAATAACTTCCTTACGTGTTTAAAAATAAAAGGTAAATATAAGTTTCATTAGGCAAATGTTCCTTAATTACTGAATGTTTGTAGAGCATTTTGTGATGGTCAGAGGCAAGGTCCTGTGCAAATGCAGTATTTTATTAAAATATTTTAATAAGCAGATTCTCTGACCCAGTAGAGGGAACAAAGATGCCTGACCACTCTTAATTTTCCCTACCCATAATTATTTCTACAGAACATAAATTACATATTGTACAGCTTTATTCTGTTTTCAGAAGATAATTATGCTAGAATTTCCAGCCTTCTTTCTGTGGAGGGACCTCTTTCTCAGAAGCCACACCTTGTAGCAGTCTGTTTTTCATTTGAGAAGAGTTGAATTCCCATTTTTGTCAACAAGTTTTTATGGATTCACTACTTGCAAAAGATAGATACAGGTAAAATGGGAAGCTCTTATTCACAAATCATAGACCTCATAGCAACCTTCCAGTATGTGAAGGGGGCCTTTAGGGATGCTGGGGACAGACTCTTCATTAGGGACAGTAGTGATAGGACATGGGGTAGCGGGTTCAAACTTAAACAGGGAAGTTTAGATTGGGTATGAGGAAGAAATTCTTTACTGTGAGGGTGGTGAGGCACTGGAATGGGTTGCCCTGGGAAGTTGTGAATGCTCCATCTCTGATGGTGTTCCAGGCTGGGTTAGACAGAGCCTTGGGTGGCATGGTCTAATGTGAAGTGTCCCTGCCTATGGCAGGGGGTTGGAACTGGATGAGCTTAAGGTCCTTTCCAACCCTAAGTATTCTATGATTCTGTGATTCAGTCTGGAAGTTGTATTGGAAGCTGATGATATAGGAGGGGAAGGGGGGTTTTTGCACGTGAAATCTGTTAGTGATTACTTCTAATTTCATTCCTGCTACTGTAATCGTGAGAGGAGCCTGTAATTCTTGTTGTAGTCATCTGAACTTCAGTGGTATCTCCATGCTGAGGGGGAACTTGGACTTGGTTGCAAATGAGGCAAGGCAGAATGCGAAACGGGCAGTACGATTTGCTCTGTGTATAAGATTAGAGGTTTTTATGGATATATTTACACAAGCATTTAAGGAGTTTAATAAACTGAAAGACAGGGTCTTAAAGGAAGGATCACAGTCCCCTTGGAACAAACTGGAGGAACAAGTTCTTCATTCTCCAACACTAAAGACTGATGGACCCACTATATTTTCAATTTCCTAAGAGCAAACTACTGTTTCAGAAATGTTCCACGTTAGTAATAATCTCATAGTCACGCTTCACTGTTTCGCTGTTTTTAACATCCACAAGTAGCAAAATTATATTGCCTTGTGAGTGATTTCAGTAAGGGGTAGCAGCAAGGAAGCTGAATTCTGTTGGGGTTTTAAATCCCGTTCAAGTCTTTCTTCTCCTGGCAAAGTTTGTTTATTTTTTTATGGAGCTGTGGTGTGCTCAAGGCTTTTTTTATATTTTTCCATCATTGCATATGCAAAATCCAGACCTGCAGAACTGTTCCATGTGGTGAGCAGTCTGCTGAACCCAGACTGTTTTGCCTGAGTAGCAGATTTCCATATACCTCATTATGAATTTGGGTTTTTTGATTTATGTAGGCTCTCTTCCTTCAAAGGGATGTACGACTGTAGACCTTTATACCTACCAAAGTGATATCTTATCAAGCACCGTGGAAAACACAAGGGCAGGTCCCACTGGAGAATAAGAGCCTTGTTTTGCAGAGAACTTTCTTTCCAGCCTGTTTAATCTTTCATGGAAACAGCATGTCCACAAAGTAACTTAGCTTTTGAAGCCTTTTAATTGTACCCAAGAAGTTTCTGGATGTTTAGTGAATGATGTAAGCCACAGCGTGTAATGCAAATTTATACCCTTTTTGGTGGGTAGAAGACTATAAGAAGGATTTAGGTCAGTACTGCTAAAAGAAAATAGCATGGACTTTAGCTGGTTGTTGCCTTGTGCAACTCGATTTAAATAAGAAGTGCTAGATCTTTCCACACCAAAGACACCATTATCCTCAGCAATAGCAGGCATGCTTCAGTCTTCCATCCTATGATAAGGGCAATTGATTAAGGTGCCTAAATACACCTCAGAAGTTATCTTACTTCTGTGGATTCCTACCATTCAGATTTCCAGTCTGTGTATGGACAGAGTTAATACCTTTGTTCTTATTGTTTCCTTCTGGGGATGAACAAAATCATAAAACGATGTAGGCCAGAGAGGACCTCTGTGTATTACCTGGCCAGGCCTCTTCTCCAAGCAGGGCTAGCTTAGATCAGCGTACTCATGGGCAGCTGTTCAGCTGAGCACCTCTCATGACAGAGATGCCCCAGCCACTCTGGGCCTATCTTCCAATATTTTGATTATTGTCATGGGGAAAATGTTTTTCCTAATAGCTAACCAGAACTTCCTTTGTTGCAACACGTTTGCCTTGCCTTTCATCCTGTCACTGTGCACTTAATAGAAGACTGGCTCCATTTCTCTATATTTTTCCATTAGATGACTGAAGGCATCAGTATGCCTTCAATAACAATATGCCTTCGAATTCTCTCTTCAATATCACCCCCCTTCCTCCTCAGTGCTTTCTTAAGACTGAACAAACCCACTTCTTTCAGCATATCCTTCTTACATCGTGTACCTAATAATCTTTTTGCCCCCTTGATCTAGTACGTTAACATCTGTGTTGTATTGGAAGGCCCAGAATTGGAGTTGATGGCATAACTGACATTTGCATATATCAATCTATTACTTCTCAGTCCTAATTATTTTGTTTTGTGCAGCATTTTGATTGAAGGAGCTTTTTTGAGTAATTCAAGACTCAGAGTCTCTCCTGCCATGTTAACAAGATATCTTAACTACAGTGGTCCACATCTTATTGATGAGGGCTAAGAAATAGAACTGTTTAAAACGGAAAAAGCTATTTCCTGAGAGAATGCTTTGCATTAGTGATACTCTTGATTAAAGTAGTTTAATTGCAGTAGGTCAAGGTATAACCTATTTTTATAGATGGTATCACTCAATACATTTTTTATCACCACAGCATAAAATTCACTTGCTCATTAAGGCCCTCTGACTTTTAGAATAGGGAAAGAGGACAGTGTAGAAATCACTTCCAAATCCCAGGGACTGTACATGTAATGTAGTGTTAAATTAACTTCTATTCCTAGTGCGCTTGGAGGATCATCTGCCCTTCACATCCCAGCCTTTCCTGGTGGAGGTTGTCTTATCGACTATGTACCCCAAGTATGCCAGCTGCTAACAAACAAGGTAAGTTAGTAAAGAGAACTCAATTATCCTTTCCCTTATGTGCTGTATTATATTGCCATAACATGCTATAGCATTTCTATGAACATAGTTTTTCTTCTGCCAGGTCCAAGCACATTACGCTTAAGGTGAGCTGCTACACAAGGAGTATCTTCTTGATAAGAGCTGAGCACCTAAGCAGAGTGTTAAATACAATGGCTCTTTTAGGTAAAAAAAAGCATGTTTGGGATCAGATCCTGGAGTGGGATTTTCTTCCTGTGAAGTATTAAGATTTAGGACAAAATGTTACTGTATTGTACAACAACTGTAGCATATTATTTTGCTACTAAATACAGATGCAGTTTACATATTATTTTTCCAGTTGGAAGTTCTCACACTGTAGTCGTCATTGTAGGTTTTGAGTACTTTCAGTAATTTTCTTCTCAGCTCTTTCATCCAGATGAACAGAATCAGCAGTCTGTTTGGATGTTTATACAGTAACAACTGTTTAAGACTGCTGAAAAGGTTGCATTCTGGTTATCTTGCTGTTTAAACAAGAAAGAATGACTGTAGTATTTTGAAAGCATCTCTGTTATTTAAGTGTAATTTTCCAAAGAAAGCTTAGGTGCCAGCACCTAGGAATCTGCCTATTACAGACCTCCCGTTGTATATTATTTTTACCTTCAATTGTCCAAATGAGGAAAATAATTTTATCTTTCAGCAAAAGTTCTTCAAAATGCATTTCCTTAATTATATTGGAGACTATCTTTAGATTTGTTTTTGTTGTGGCTTTCTGTTCAAATTACTTTCTGTTTTTAAAACCTGCAAGTACACACGGCTGCTTTTATCCGATCTTAAACAAAGTCACTTAAGCAAACTTATCATATGTTTTCCTTTTTCCCAAAATAACATTTCAGATCCTACACAAAACCTTCGAAATCATTGCAGCTTTTTGTAAAATGCAATAAGTCTTCAATTTATAAATAAAATGTAATTTTAAGGGGTACAAGATAGCTCTCAGCAGTGATTGTAGCAAAGCTTTTTCAAAGAATTTGAGAAAGCATTTTCCAGCCAAGGAATTCTGATATTACCATAGCCAACAAAAATATCCTTGCTCTTCTTTTCATGTTCAGTGAGGAAAAAGGGTTCTTAAAATGTTAGTTTTCATTCTGGACAATAAAGGGATTTATATAGGGAATCACATATGGAACCATACTGTAAGCACTTGAAACAAGCAGTTGTAAACCAGATGCTCTTGCAGCCTGACAATACGTGCATTGTTTCTGTAATGGGTCAGACCCTGTTGTTGCTGTTCTGCTAAGTAATCCCATTCAGATCAATGAGAAAACATACACGGTGCGAGGAGAATTTTGCCTGAAGTCTTCCAAGTTTAGCATTGTTGGGTTTTGCCAGGATGGAAGTCTTTCAAAACCCAGAATGCCTCAGAAATTGATGCTCGCAGTTGAGTAGGTGGCTCCCTGAGTCAGCATGAAACCACCGAGAGAGCTTAGTGTTAAGAAGATTTTGTTGGAGGTGCAGCCTTCAGAAAACACCCAAGATCAGTTGTGAAGTGTTTTTCTTTTCTTTTATAACCAGAATGTTATTTTGACACAGAACCAACTGTCAATTCAGGTAATTATGATTTGCCTATTGCGGCTTCCTGCTCAAACTTCAGCAAGGCAAGGCCACGCATTGCTTTTCTTCACTCTTCATCTTGTGCCGTTAAATAGTGCTTCAGTACCTTGTGAAACTCTTAAGTTTCACTCAGAAGTGAGTGAAGGGGTTTCTGTGTGCAAGAAGAGATTTTCTATGTGCAAGATCCAGTGTTTGTTTTAAAGGCATTTTAGGATTCTTTAGGGAAAACATGCAAGCTAAATGTAGGATTCAGAGCTGCCACCATGACAGACATAAATTTTCCTTTACAAGGAATATATGACAAATAGGGACCATTGGCTTTTTTATCTTTTATAGCTCTGGATTTGTTTGTCTCTTTCTTTCTTAAGGTACAATATGTTATTCAGGGATACCATAAGAGAAGAGAGTACATTGCAGCCTTCCTGAGTCACTTTGGAACGTAAGTTTTCTTTTGATACATCATTTTCTCTAGCTTGGGGGGAAGTGTTGTTTTCTGCACATGATCTTTGGTTGTGTGACTGCTGTCCACTGGATTAGATGCAATTTGGTCATTTTTCACAGAACAATGTCTGTAGATTGTCCCTCTGTGGCAGTGCTGGGATGAAGTTCAGTGTTACTTCTGTGCCGGTTGCCGATCTGATTTTACTAGAAAATAGCTGGAGATAGGAAAAGGACAGTAGGGGTCTTCTCCTTGTGCAAAAGAAATATTTCTGAATAAATGACTGGAGGGGTCTTACAGTAGTGGGCAGTGACTGAGGTGGAAGGACGGGGAAGTGGGTACAGTTACAAGCCTTGTAGAAGCCAGAAACCACTGCTTGACAGGAAGGCAGGACTGGGAGACCAGCTGCTTCCACTGCCAGGCAGGATCTTGTTTCAAGAGAGAAAGGGCTGTCAGGTCATGTTCAATTCCTGCTGCTCAAAGGGCCTGTCATGACAACATATTAGCTTCACGAATCAACTAACCAGGCGTACTTTGGCACCATGAACGGTAGGCACTTTGGTTTCCCAGTGAAATCCTGACTCAAGCCAGAGTCCAGGAGCCTATCCAAGAGTGATTGCCTGACTAGCAGTGCTCCATTTCATTGTGGGGAGGGGGTTTCTGCTTCCAAGTGGTGATGCCAAATGGCATGAATATTCAGGAGCACTTCAGGGCTCGGGTGAAGGTAGGAAGGCAAGTGGCTTCTAGTATGCACCCAAATTTTAGACAGCTATAGATAGGTAACAGTGACTTGAACTGGACATGAGAATAGGCATGACGTACGAGTTGATGCAAGCTCAGTCCTTATGGAAACAAGGTACTTCTTTTTCTTCTGAGAAAACTACAGTATAGAAGTGGCCCAGGTATGCCTAGGAATTTATTTCACTCATAGAGTGGTTCATGAGTCCTGATACTGCTTGAGGCTTGTGGAGAATACTGACTCTGGATGCTTGAAACTTTTATTCCATCTGCTGAGCAAGTCTATAGTTAATTTTTCATACGGTCTTGTGCTTTGCTTTTTTTATATTTATTCATTTGAATTTTCAAACCTGAACTCTTCTCAGCCTGTGCGTTTTCAATGTTACTGTCACTTACTACAGAGTTACTAAATTACCTTAATCTGAGTAACATACAGGGAATTTGTGCATGTACAGTTTTTATCAATTTAGTATTGCAGATGCGTTAGCAGCTCTCCTTTCATTCTAAAGTGTGTTTATATAAACTGCATATGACCTTTCTTTGGGTAATAATAACACAATAAGTAAGAAAATTAAGATGAAAAATGTAATTTAATTTTCATTTGGCTTGAGACTTATAAGTTAATAAATAAGTAAAATCCTGGAAGTTTCTGGAACAAGCAATAAAACCAAATCAATCCCTGTAATACAGAATTTACATATTTATCAAGCAGTATTAGAATGAATGGTAGATAAAAATTGTATTCATTTTTTTGTTTGGATTTTTTTTTGTTGGTAGTGGTGTGGTGGAATATGATGCAGAAGGCTTCACAAAACTTACCCTGCTGCTGATGTGGAAAGATTTTTGCTTTCTTGTTCACAGTGAGTAACACTTTGCCTCAGACATAAATGTCTATCTTTGTGAAGGTACAAGTTCATAAATGAAAAAATACAATTACAGGAAACAATTCAAAAGTTTTAGCTGTATTTGTACATTGCTGAATGTATCTTTGATGTGACCATGACACTTTGGAAGCACAAAATCCTCCGACTTGATTTGGAGAAGGAGAGAGTATCCACATCAGTAGTGTGCTGCCTGCTTTGCAGAATGCCAGAAGCATTATGGGAAGGTTTTTTGGTAATTTGACTCAAGATTCAGTTCACAGTTGGACATGCCTAAAACCTCTTGTAATTGTCAGGAATTCATGCATTGATAGTGGCAGTAAAGACACTTTAGTTGTAGGGGAAAATCTATTAAATGAGAAATAACACTGTACTGTTGTTACAAACCAAAAGGTATTCCCAGACTGGAACTGTGTAGGCAAAACTGTCTAACAGTTTGCTACAGTATGTAGTTAGATTTCCTGTAATTTGAAGTTTTTAAATCAAGATTGTATTACTTTCAAATGACATTCTTAATTAAGGAAATATATAAGAATTAATTCGTGTAGAAATTAGTACATGTGGCTTTGTTACTGCCTTATATGTTACCTTAAATAGCAATTAATACTTTTACTATGGTAAGGTGAAATTCAGAGCTGTCAAAGAGATTTTGCTCTGGGGATGTTCAGTCATTCTACCCTTTATTTTTGATTGTTATACTTCTCATCTCTGTTTAAAATGATTACATTGCGACCTGGGCAGCTTCAACATTAGTGTTAGTTAATACTCTAGTATTGGAATATTTCAGAGTATGTAATTTTTGATTGGGGACTAGCTTTTTATGTGGTAAGCTATGATGTCTTAATGACATCATAGAAATTTGTCCCAGAGTTTTTAAAGCAAGAAGTGGGGATTGTGATTGTTCGAAGAAGTCTTTTTCCCTGTGTTGTATTGGAGGTCATAAGAAATGGTCTCCCTGATCCTTTTGGTTTTATCACCTAAGACTTCCAGACAGTACCGACCATAAGAGGTCAAAAAAAACTCAAACCTGAAATGAAGAAACTTCCATCACGTTAATATGATTTACATTGTGGGGGAAAAAAGAAATAAAACTGACACTTCCTGAAAAATTGTCCTTATTATATCTTTACTTACTCTCCAGCTCAAATGAGAATTGGTCACTGAGTGATTGTCTTCTATGAGATGATGCTTTTTTACGTACAACCTTCTTGAAGATTTCTTACCTTTCCCACCCCCAATCTGTTTGGCTTAATTTTAAGAGTTAAAATTAAACAGTTAAAATTCCTGTGGATTTAATTTTTTGCTATGGGATAATATAACTGAGTCCATGTTGAATCAGTTAGATTTCAGAGGAATCAAAATTCAAATTTCTGTTAAATAACAGAGTAGGTTTTAACTGCATAATATTCAGAGTATCCAATTTAACTGGCATGAAAGCTACAATTATAACTGAATACTTTATCACTATGTATTAACCCTGTGGCCTTAGAAATCATACATTGGCTTAGCTATGTAAGCCATTGCATCACTTGCTTGTTGAACAACTCACTGCAGAAACATTTATGTTCCATGCACTGAAGGATATTGCAATGAAAGGACCGAAACCTGCACTTCATTTCCTGAGTGAAGTAATGTAGGCTTTCATCTCTAAACCACTGACATAACTATGTATATTAGGGTGAATATTTAGCAAGCGTCTAATAAAATGTCTGGGAGAGATAACTGTAAGTTGAAAACTGTTCTACTTTATGTATTTACTATAGTATGTAGAGAAGGTAGTCAGAGGAGAATAAATAGGTCAGCATACAGCAAGCACTGTGGCAGATCAACTGAAAGGAACCATAGTAAATTTTACTGGCATCTTAATTTTGGTTAAGATTTTAGGTTTAATTGAGATTGTGAGGTATGTGAGCCCTAACCAGAGTTGTGTTTCCTTTAACAGATGCATTCAGACATTTCAAAAATAACTTTTTTTGGTGACTGTATTCAAAGTTACAAACTTGTTTGGAAACTAGGAAGCAAAACACTGTAGAAATAAAATGAAATTATTCAGAGTAGTTTTGTTGAATATACTGAGTTAAAAATAAGAGGAGAGAAACAGTAGAGTACTTCTGGATTGCAAAAGCCCAATAACCTCAAAACAGTTTCACTTGCTAAAAAATTGATCTGTGCTGTAGTCACAGAATGAAGAGCAAAGTCTACCCACTCTATGCTAAAAGACAGAAGAGCTACCTAATTGCAAACTTAATCATTAGATTAATGTACTTGCTGAAGTTGTTATATTAGATCAAAGAGCAGTCAAAGGAACTCTTGCTTTAGTGGCTTACTTTTAAGAATTAATCAGGTGCTTTCAAATATATGAGGGAAGAAATAAACATTCAGAGAAGTTTGTGCATCCATATAGAAGAGGAAATCATTAATCAGGCTTAGTGCTTTTGATATCGATACTGGTTTTGAGTAAGTCTCAGTACAAAGCTTTGTAAGTAAACTTCAATAAACTGCTGATTTGTTTCTCATTTATAAATCAGCTATGATTAGGTTTTGGAGATAGGGTTTTTTTCTTCGTATTCTTGTTCTTGCAGACATTCTGTATACTTATACCATGTATAAATGTAAACACAGGTTACATTAACTATGCATTGTTAGCCTTATGGTATGGACACAAGAGTAGGACTCCAGAGCAACCCATGTATAGGCTTTTCAAAGATTGCTTTTTATCTGATGAAATTTTTAGGTTATCAGCACAAAAGACATTGGCAGAAGTTGGGCCAGTTGCAGTAGAAAATGAAACGCTGCTTGTATTTGTGGTTATTTGCTTAAAACACCTTAAAAAGATCAGATACTGAACTAAAAAGGTTTTGTTTCATGAAATAATATTTTGAGGGACAGAGAATGTTGGAAATTGCCAGCATTTGTAGCCTAAGTTTGTGGAGGATCTCAGACTTGGGTGAAGTTGGTGGGAACACTTGCTACCACTGACCTTGGCTTAACTGTAAGGGGTTTCAGGTTCTTTGTTGGGTAATGCTGGTGACCCACAAGATCCAAAGTGCTGGTCCTATAAAAACTGAAGTAGCTTGAGTCATAGGCACATGGTTCAGCCTTAAACAGGCATAGGCAGGGCTAATCCCAGGACTGAACTGCAGCATTTGGAAAGTAAATTAGCTTTTTGCTGATCATTTTTCTCTGTTGCATATTTTTCTCCTTTATTTCTAAGGAGCACTGCCAACTAGATTTAGTTTGAAATTTCTAGTGTAAACTGATAATTTTGTTTTTGTCCATAAGAGTGTATTAAACAAGATATATTCTTTGAATCCATCATGGATATATACTTGTACATGAGCTGAGTGAGATTTTCCTTATTTAGGTATTCATAATGGATGCAAGTGAACCTGAATACGAAGGTTTTCTTTTCCTGCTTCTCTGTTTCTGTGTGTTCATGTTGTAGCCATGTCACTCAGTAAAAGCTTTTAGTTCTAGGTTTGTATTCGTAATTCTGCTCAAAAAGGGAGAATGGACACCAGGCAATTCATAAAACTTGATATGAACAGCAGTAAACAGGTAAAAACTGTTGTGATGGGAATTAGGTTTTACAAGGATTTTATGATGGCCTGGCGTGGGTGGACTGGCAAACTATTTTAAAGTGTCACTTTGCTGTGGATTTTAACTTTATAATTTCTGAGAAACACATATATTTGCCATTCATTTAAAACTGTACACAGAGCTGTAGACATTAATTGATGTCCTTCCAGGAACTGCGAGCACTTTAACAAATGAACTGAAAGGTTTTGTAATAACTTCTTCTAAAATTGCGCGTTTCAGTTGTTCCTTTTTCCTATCTAACAGATATATCGAGGGTACTGCTGTGTGCCCGAGTAAGTGACAGATAGCTAATAAATTCTCAGAAAAGATGCCTGAGATAGGGAAGTGATACAATCCTATTTTATCCACTCGAGTTTTGAAAAACATAATAGGGTCACAGGATGTCACTGACAGAGTTGGGACTTGAGTACAGATTGTGGTACTTCTTCTTACTCTGTGTCTTGTGACTACACATTTTGATGTTGTCTTACATGGGATTCACAGATAGGTTTTCTCTAAGGTGAGAATCACATTAAAGGTGTGAGAGACGGCAAGTTGAAAATTGCTCACAGTAGCAAGTAGAAAGCAAATATTTTGTTTTCAGTCTGAAAAGGAGATTATGAGCATGGGTTTCACATGGATCAGTCCTGGGTTCAATACAAGGCACTGCTCCCAGAAAAAAACAGGATAATACAGAACACCACAGGAATTTCTAGAAATAAGAGCTGTATCAAGAGATTTTCTGAATTCTTTTTCCCTATCTCCCTCTTCTTTCTACCAAATGGCAACCACTTTGTCACTGGCGTAAACTTTTTCTTACAATCCATATATAACACAGCAATGGCACACAAATGCACCTGCTGCATGCCTTTTATGGAATATGTAAATATGATTTATTTTTTAGTAATAAGAAATAAAGCTTGGTTTAGAGGTGGAATTGGTCACAAAGACACTTGAATGTCGAAATGGTGGAAGGAGGGAGGGGGTGCTTAAGCTTCTTTTCTGTTTCCTTTGTCATCAGTTCCCCTACCCCATTCAGCAGCAGTCCCTCATTTTCCCTAGTCTCCCTTTTTGTTGTTGCTGCTCCTGTAACAGCCCATCTTGTTGTCCTTCATGCCCTTTGCCAGATTCATTTCAGGTGAATTTTGACATTCCCAACCTAGTCTCTGCATGCTTAGAGAGTGTCTACCTCTCATATTCTTCCTTTATATATTTGAGTTCCTTTTTATATTTGAGGTTCTTATAGTTGAGACTGGTAGTCTAGAAAGAATGGCTTAAAAAAATACATTCCACAAGCTAATTCTTTTGGTCATGAAAAGGTGACAGAAGGCTAAGCCTTTAGATCTGTAAAAGGTGGCTTCAAGAGCAGAAGTCATAAATTCTATTATTCAGGAATTGAAAGAAGCAATGGGCCTATATTGCAGTAAATAGATTTCCATTTAGCTTTAAAAATATCTGGAGTGGCATAGCTGGCTTGTTGGGTCGGGCAGGATTACACTCTGTTGTGATTTGAAAACCATAAGCTCGCATGGAGCACAGCGTGAAAGAATGGGATAGCATGTGTGTCAGCAAAGGGTCCTCTTGACCTGCAGGATAATGTCACACTGATCACAGATTACAATGAAATACATCAATTTATGTTCAAATCCCAGGCAGAACTTGTTTGCAAGCCTCATAAGCTTAATAAAATGTCAGTGAAAGAAGCTTATGTTTTTGCACAGCTGCTTTTTGGGTAAAAACATGCTTTAGAATTCTTTCTGTACTGCTGAAAGTAATGTAAAACTTCCTAACATTTAGTACTGTCTCTTTATTGAGAGAGCAGAGGACAAGTTTTGCCTTTTACCTGTTACATGCAGTGGTCGCCAGCCTGTGACAAGAAGAGGCACAGCTTGCTCTTTATGCCTGTAACAACTGCAACTGTGTTTAAAGTATAAGCTTCAAGCAATTGAGATGGATAAGAGACAGCTTTTAGTAGCATCAATCTCATCAGCACTTAGAGAAGTTACTATAGAAACTGTTACAGCAGAAACAATAAAAGGAAATAAAAACGGAAGGGGGGGGGAATGGAGATCTTTGAAAGTAAAAATAAAGCAAAATAGATGTCAGTAGCTGTAGCTTGTAAGGTAAAAATAAAAAGCCTTTCTCTCAATTAAAAAAAATCCTGGTTGCAGAAATTGGAGAAGGAATCGAGCTGTGAAGCCATTATGCTGTTTCTCTGGGCTCGATGTATGATTATGAGAGATTCCATGGCATATTTTTAGGAGATAGTCCAGTCTTGCTGTGAAAGTCTGAAGAAGTATGACATAGTTGAGCTGGGTGATGACACCCCAAAGCAAGAAGACACTATAAAGCAGTTTTTGGAGTTAAGTTGCAACAGTTTTTCATGGTCTTCGACTGCATAGCTGGAAACTGTTTGAAGAATATCTTGATTTGATCTGTTATTAGTTCCTCTTCAAGACTAAACAAAGAACTAGATTCTCTGTCTGCAGCACATGACTGTAACTTAAGGAATTTAGACTATTTTTTGGCACATTTTTTCAAGTACCATTTTGTATGAAGGCTGAGGTACTTAACAAGAAAAATGCAGGTTAGGGTAAAGACATGGGACCATGGGATAGTTTTACAACAGTATCATCTGCCTACTTTAAAAGGAAAGTAAGACAATAGTAATCATAGATCTAGTTGCCATTGATGCCTAAACTATACTGTAGCTCCTATTATCAGTGGAATAAGACCCACAAAGTAGATACAGCAGTGTCATGCAGTCCTCTTCAAATAAAACTGGGTTACGTACTTTATATTAAAAAAAAAAATGAAAAAAATAAAAAAAAAAATTAAAAAAAATAAAAAGCCACCAAAGAAAACCAAGTCATAAATTTATGCTAGTATCCCTGCCATCCACAAGTAAGCAAATCTACTCTCTGTAATGTGTTGGAATAATTAATTGTTTCCATTCTTCAGAAATAGTCGTGGCCTTTGCAGAGAGGGACCTGAGCTTCGTGATGGACATCAAGTTGTCCATGAGCCAGTAGAAATGTGCCCTTGTGGCCAAGAAGGCCAATGGCATCCTGGGCTGCACTTGAAAGAGCATTACCAGCAGGTCAAGGGAGGTGATCCTCCCTCTCTACTCAGCCCTTGTGAGGCCGCATCTGGAGGACTGGACTCCTCAGTACAAGAGAGACATGGAGCTCCTGGATCAAGTCCAGTGAAGGGCTACTAGAATGGTTAAGGGTCTGGAGAGTCTCTCATATGAGGAAAGGCTGAGGGAGCTGAGCCTGTTCAGCTTAGAAAATAGAAGATTAAAACAGAAAGTTCCACCTGAACATAAGGAAGAACTACTTTACTCTGTTTGAAAGTATTTTATATATAAATCATCTTACTCGTTTACAAGTGTTAACTTTGCTGGTGGGGTGAGTATTTCCTGTAGCAAGGGCAGACTTAATTATTTCAAAACCAGCTGCGATTGCAAACACACCCAAAGTGCCTCAGCTAAAATTCCATAAACAGCTTTTCATTTCAGACTTGAAATTTTGAAATGTTGATTTCAAAACAGCACCTTCCTGCAGAGAACCTGTTTTTCTCCAGAAGGGATATTAGCCCTAATAATACTGAACAAATTCAAATGCCTGTGACTATGCTCTGTTAACCTAAAGTCTTACAGTAATGCCATTGATATGTTATTTGTCATCTTGCTCTCTCATTCTTGCAAGACTGCATCATCACGCACCAAAGCAGGATAACTGTGGCATTTAGTAATTCTGTGTTTTGAGCCAATTTCACCCTCTCAGTTTTTGCCAGTAGAATGTAGGGTAAAGGCCTTCAGCCACATAAGAGTCGAGGAAGGATTCTCTAGGAAAATAGCCTGAAATCCTACCCTGCAGAGATTTGTACTAGGCACTATGGTCCCCAAAATACTTGTGGCTGAATCTATTCAGGTTTCTCAGCAGGTAGAGTGATCAATATGATTCCTGAAAGGCCTTCTGTACTGGAATTTCTGTGTAAAAACAGAAGATTGATGGTTTTCCTTGGAGATAGATGAAGATTTTTCATCCATCATCCAGGCTGTTTGGAACAGCTTTCCCATAGGAGAAGTTATGTCAAAAAATCTAGACATTTTCTTTTTAAAACAGAGCTTGGTAGATGTGTCAGGATCATTACATATAATATATTGTCTGTGTTACCACCGAGTTGCATTGTAAAGTCACATGAGGCTTACCCACATGAACACATCATGAAAACTGGAGAGCTCTGAGTTCAAGGAACTTTTCAGCTTGAGGCAGTGCATTTGAATCCACAGGTTGTTTTTCCCAGTACTGTGAGCTCAGTTGTAAGTAGAGCAGAGAGAATGTGAGATTCAGTGAACCAAAGAAAGAACAAGGAAAAAGATGATGAATATATACTAATAAGAAACAGTTCTGAAGTCTGGAATATGTGTTTCCTGTTTCCGTTAGTTGCTTCATCAGAAGTACTTGAATGCAGAGGCAGTCCTGGCCAAAGCTGGATGATAAGTAAGGGAGTGGGAAGGAGTAGAAGGAGTTGTGTTTTGGCTATATGAAGGATAGTCTACTATTAAATCTCAGAATTGGGTCCTACAGGCATCAGTACGCATGTTGACTATCCTTTTCTTGTTCTGTTCCTGTCCTGGAATCCCTAGGTAGCCTCTAAACTCATGAAGATGCTGTGAAACTATTTTTAAACTATATTAATATTTTTAAACAATTCAGTATATTTTGCCATTGTCTGTTATTAGAATCAGCTCATTGAAAAGCTCATGAAGAAATGAATGCATAGTTAAGCAGGGCAAGGCTTCAGTGTTGGGCATTAGATGAATGCAGGGGAGTAGAGTCTGTCAGGTGGGGCAAACCAGAACAGTGTCTCATTTGGCCACTTCTGTCCAGCCTAGGCACAGAACTGGAAGGAGTGCTTACTGTGTTACCTTGTGTTTGAAGGTTGCTCCATAAAGCAAGCAGACATTGAATTAAGGTTATGCAGGCCATGAAAACTTGTAGAAGTAGAAATCTGACCAGTAAAATAGCCAGATCAGCTAGTGTTTATTGAGTGCAAAACAAGTGATAGGTGCGGTAAACTGCAGCAGATTCAAGCATCCAGAAGGTTAATAAGATAACCAGTTATCATCCAAGCATTAAAAGGGTGTGTAACATTCAGTGAGTAAATGTTGACTTCTGTGAAAACAAATATCTAGATTTACCCAGTGCTATCCAAAGGATAAATAAACCTTTTCTCTAGAACAGGGGAATAGTATATGGAAAAATTTCTAAATATTGCCATCTAAGTACATTGAAATATTTGTATGGTCAGCATGCATTTCAGCCATGGGTTTGTTTTCCCTTCTCTGCAGTACTTAAAGGCAGGGAGGGGAGCACTGTGGTAACCCTGCCTTTTTCTTCTGAGCGTTTTTCCTTCACAAACCCTGTGGCTGCACTGGTGTGTGCTTTTGCGTGTTTTTGCTTTTATCCCTTCCATATTTCATCCTCTCTTTAAAAAGCTATAAAACTAGATGCTAAAGGTATTATTTTGAAGTTAATAAGGCTGTCAAAATCAACTCTGTAGTTGTTGACATAAGCTTAACAAACACGTAACCTGTTCCAGGTCTCAGATGGTTGTTCTTTAAGAAAATGAACAATTAAACCTTACTGATTCATTGCACAGATTTTTTAGTTATTAATAAATAGGATTTTGGCTTTAAGATAACTGTGTTTTGAATATATGTATGCAGTAAATGCTAAGTCAAGAGAAGCAAATTTATGTGTTACTTCTCGATGGTTTCTTATGTTTCAAAAAGAGAGCAACTTCAACTATTTATAAACTGTAATTAAGTTTCTTTACAACATGACTCATTCTCAACAAGCAAGTCCTTTTTCTTTTGCTTTCTTATGAACTGTGTGGGAAAATTAGGGTTCAATCACCAAAGAATTTACTCAATGCTTAATTACCCAAAGCAGCCCTCCAAGTTCTGCTCATGTAGAGCTTTCATAAAGATTTGATTTTCCCCACATTATGGCTTTCTAAAACTTGACTTTTGAAAAATGATCTGTAAATTGTAACATAAGAGAAAGCAGTATTTTACTATGATATTGGCTTCTTTCTCCAGTCTGCTTCTTCGAGCTCCTCTTATGTTAACAGTGTGATGCTTAGAAAAGCCAAAGTAAGAAATCATCGGGATTAAATTACTTTGAGCATGGAACTAAATTGGAAACCTTTACTTTCCTGCATGAGCTAATTGTTTAAATTTTCCAAAGGAAATGTTTCTATTTCTGTGAGAGAAGGGGTAAATGGGACTTCCTCTGACACAACTTTCATTTTAAATCTGAGTTTGACAGCAAGATTTTTACCTTCATAACCAAATATTACTTCTTAACTGCATGACTTGTATAAGCCTGCGAGTTGAAGTGACTCACTTACGTAGATGAAGTTATTTTTAGGGAGATAATTTGCACTGTTTTAAAGAGAGGAAAAAAAGGAGAGAGAGTCCTACTAAAAGCTAGATCCCTCATTATAGTTTACAGAGCTCGTGAACCCAGCATCCAAGCAAAAGATGACTAAGCAAGGGGTCTATTGGTACTTTCAGGAATTTACAGACATGAGTCATCTGCTTATTTTCTGCAGACATATCACCAGGGTACTTTATGAGTCAGCTGTTATTTGGAAATAGTACTTGTATTCAACATGAACACATTTTTTTTTAGTTCTTAGGTAACTAGCATGCCATACTAAAGCAGGCTCTTACAGTTTGCCTTGTTCAGGTGCTGATTTACAAAAGTAGTGCGTTGTTTTTAGCTGTGATACATTTTCCATGACAAAGCATAAATGATGTCTGGGATGTAATTATGATAACACTTCCTTTGCCACCTTGTGTATCACATGAAGGCAGATCTGATTTTATATTAATGCACAGATTGAGAGTCAGATTGCCTATACGACCAAGTAAAAAGAACATTTTCTTTATCAACCTGCATGACTGTGAGCAGAATTTGACCTTTTATCACCTTGCTGGTGTTCACTACCAGTGGTATTTGTTTATTTTTCATGTACAGTAAAATGTTGCACCCCAAATCCAGACATTCTGTGCCCTCGCAGTGTCAGTGGATGGGCATCCACTGCAACGGAAGTGAGTTCTTGCCTTCCCTTCCTACTGCTGAAATAATAGCTGGCTACCTTGAGATATGTATAACACTTTACAACTCAAGGCTGTTTCCTGTTTACTGGTCTTTTAGGTGTGGTTGTGTTCCAGAATTAGGGACAGGTTTTTTTACTTGGTCTGGACTCATCTCACACCTTGTATTAAGGAAACAGGTTAGAAAAATGGGAGTGGGGCAGTTTGGGATGATGCTGCTGTTGGTCAGATGTGGGATGCACAATTATAAATCTCATTTGATTATCTGATTTTACAGTTTCTATTGTAAGTTACTCCTGAAAATTCCTAAACAGGTTTTGGTTAATAGAAGAAGAAAATGTTTTCTGTTATATTTTGTTGGTACCTTTGTTGGAAGAATATGAAAGAAAGGCTTCTTGCAACAAATGGAAGCATCTCTGTAGTGAAAGCAATGTCTTGATTATCCATTTAAACAGTGTGTCTAGTGCTAGATACTTTCTCCTGAGCGCAAACCTTTAGCTTTAGGTAACGGGAAGAAAACTGCTACTTCTTGCCCCTTTTATGTCTACAGAGGTTTTCAAAGGAAAGTTAATGAAAGTTAGGAATTTGCAAGTAAGAAGTTAAGCGTAAGGACTAATTTATTACTCAAATGTCTTGCTGAGGTTTGTTATTCCTTTCACACAGTGATAGAGTACACAAGTATGCAGAGTATTTTTCTATTAAGGAGTTGATACTTAAGGCGAAAGATGCGCTAGAGGAGAGGAATTTAAGCACTCAGAGCTTTAGCAGTATATTTATAACATTAAAACGGAGAGCCTATTTTATTGCTTTGTAGTCTTTTCCATGGTGAAGTCCTTCACAGGCTGCAGTGTGCGCATCTGCAAGGGGAGGAGAAACTTGCTGATAAATCGCCTTGATACACCAATGTTTTTCAGGGTTCTTATTTAATAATCATGTTATAAAGAGGAATTTGACAGAGCAATCTTTGAATCTAACCTTTGCTACAGCAGTGATCTGCCCTCAAATTAGCAGAACTCTGCCCATGTCATTACCGCTTAAGTATCTGCTGGAAGCTGCTGTGTGAGCTGAGTCACCAGAACTCCCAGCGTTAGCACGTGTAACTCAGACTGGGTCATGAACTGAGCAGACACTGTTGTCCACAGTGATTTGTTGTATTTTGAGACTTCAGCTGAGTCTCAATGTTCAAATACATTCAGTTTTGTGTCCTTCGCGGCTACAAATGGTTTTACTCATAGAGCTTGGAGGGTAATTTAGGAGAAAGGGAGCTGTGATGTGGCTGATGTACACCCAAGTATTTCAGGTGTGATTAGAAGAAACTAAAAAGTTAAGAAACTCCCAAGATGGCAGCATGGTATTTGGAAAAATAAAACCTGTCTTACACTGATGGCTCAGTCTGCGAACAGAGATTTCAAAGGAAGTGCTGGAATCTCTGCTCCATTAAGTATTTAAAAGTGGAAAATACAACACATTACCAAGTGTACTGGAAGGGAGATCCTGTTGTGTCTGAGGATGGTCTTAGTCCTGTAATGTTCCTTTCACTTCAAATTCTGTTTGCATTGATTTTGCCACCTGCTTTGATTCCTACTTCAACTGTTGCAACCTGTTTATTAACTTAGGAGTCTTTCCTTCTCTTGAAAAAGGACTGTGCAGTGATGGAGAGAATACCTAAAGCCCAGGCTAATATGAATTAATTATTATCTTATTAATTGATTTGACTCATCGCTACACCAATAGGAAAAAAATTATGTAAGATTTACAGGGAGGTACTATTCCATCACAGTGCTCTTTCATTGCACAGAATTAAAGAACTGGGATTTGAAAGATGACAAAAGGTGCAGTCGTAGGTGTTTTATAAATGAAGTCTACACGTTTAAAAGAAATGCACATTTTTGTTGATTTTGGTGTTAGATTAGGCA
Organism: Bolborhynchus lineola; assembly: GCA_025448015.1. NCBI lineage: Eukaryota > Metazoa > Chordata > Aves > Psittaciformes > Psittacidae > Bolborhynchus > Bolborhynchus lineola. The sequence goes on along the minus strand of JAOEHX010065666.1, from coordinate 4,948 downwards.
TTTAATGTAAATAATTTGCGTGTGTTGTCATAAATCAGTTTAACTACAGATTTCTGAAGCTGAAGTAAAATTAGAGCAAGAAAATCTGAACTGTAAATTGAGCAACGAAAAGGTTAAAAACCAGTTTCTGACTATATTATTAACTGTTGGAGACTATTGTTCCACCAGACCTGGCTGATCATGAGGCAGTGATAAGCAAAGGGAACTAAGAGGTTCTGATTTTTATTTTTAGTGAGGTATTTTGGGTATTAGTGACTTTGCAGTGTGTTTTTGGTTTTGTGGCTTGGTTTTTTTTTTTTGTCTAGCAGATGACAGCACATGGAGATCTTTTTCCAACTCATGTGACTGAATCTTTCTACACCCTTTATCAAATCTTTTAACCACTTTAGGTCTCAGATAGCTGTAAAATGAGAATGATGATGTCCATGGGGGCACTAAAATGAATTGGGTAAAGCAGATAAAGTGAAATCTCTCTCTTGAATGGAAAGCATAAACAGAAAGTATTTTGTGAATTTTCAAAAGGGAAAATTTCACTGTAAAGGAAAATAACTTATTTTTTTCTATAGCAAAATAATCATGGTTTAAACATTATGATTAACACAGAAATACTCTAGCTAAACATTACTTAATTATGTATTTTACAGAAGTGTTTTGATCAAGCACTGTCCCATACAGGGGTGGGTTGGAAATATTACTTGTATGAAATACAGAAGTGTGT
>JAOEHX010065660.1:70516-96144 GCA_025448015.1 Bolborhynchus lineola | reverse complement strand
AGCCTTTGGTTCACTACTGCCGGGCCTCTTTCATCCATCGGTCCATTGTCCCACTGTGTCCATTTTCCAGCAGCCACTCCCCAACAAAAAGGGAAATAACAAGGGGAGAGAATACAACCTCTTACCACCCACCGACCAATGCTCAGCCTGACCGGAGCAGTGATCTGGCACTTCCAGGTAACTGCCCTCAGCTTATATACTGGGAATGATGTGCTGGTGATATGGAATACTTCTTTGGTTGGCTTGGGTCAGGTGTCCTGTCTCTGCTTCCTCCTGGCTTCCCCTCCTCCCTGGCAGAGTATGAGACTCAGAAAGTCCTTGGTCAGACTAAACATTACCTAGCAACAACTAAAAACATCAGCGTTATCAGTGTTGTTCCCAGGCTGAAAGTCAAACACACAACATTGCACCAGCTACTAAGAAGGAGAAAAATGACTGCTACTGCTGAACCCAGGACAGTATCCACCACTTATTCCATACTTTCACGTCATGCTCAAATCCTACATTTTCAGTATACCATCACTCGTGCCTCATATATCTATATACACACACATAAACACACACACACAAAAAGAGAGATATCATTCCTTAGTGCATGGACCAATCCCCGTAAAGCTGTTGAGTTCATCCAGTCCATGATAGAGGGCTTCACCTCTTGCAACAATCGTTCAGAGCAGGAGAGATGGTATGCAGTGTTGGGTTGTTGCCTGCTGATGACACCATGGAACTTCTCTGTTCATTGCTGAGCTCATCTGGTTTCATCAAAGTTCATTCTTTGTTGGGATGATGGTGGGAGGGAAGTCAGGGCCAGTCACTGGTGACCTGAAGAAAACTATTTGGTGGGCTATAAAAGTGCTACATAGCAGGCAACAACATACAATTGAGTTCATTGGCTGTTTTCCCCAAAATCAAATCCCCTTGAGGTACACATTGGACTTCTCCATCTTCCTGCATTACCCACCATCTATATCTGGATTCCTGAGCAAGAGCAATCCCACGAGTGAGTTTGCCTTTACCTGAAACAGGAATAACCCACACTGTCTTCCCCAGCAAAATCTTTATGTGCACCACAGGAATTTTATCCCCTTCTACAGTGTGTAAAAGTTCTGACTGAGAAGGACCAGCCCTATTGGCAGATCCTCTGGTGTTGACCAACCAGGTGGCTTTTCGTAAATGTGTATCCCAATGCTTGAAAGTCCCATCACCCATTGCTCCCAGTGTAGTTTTTAAGAGCCCATTGTACCATTTGATTTTCCCAGAGGCTGGTGCATGGTAGGGAGCATGATATACTCACTCAATGCCATGCTCTTTAGTCCAAGTGTCTATGAGGTTGCTCTAGAAATGAGTTCCATTGTCTGACTCAATTCTCTCTGGAGTGCTGTGTCGCCACAAAATTCGTTTTTCAACGCCCAGGATAGTGCTCCAGGGCAGTGGCATGAAGCACAGCGTATGCTTCCAGCCATCCGGTGATCGCTTCCACCATGGGAAGGACATAGTGCTTGCCTTGGTGGGTTGGTGGGAGTGTGATATAGTCAATCTGCCAGGCCTCCTCATATTTGTACTTCAGCCATCATCCTCCATACCAAAGAGGCTTTAACCATTTAGCTTGCTCTAACTGCAGCACATGTTTCACAGTAGTGAATAACCTGGGCAATAGTGTCCATTGTGAAGTCCGCCCCTTGATCACGAGCCCATCTATATGTTGCATCTCTGCCCTGGTGGCCTGAAGTATCATGGGCCAAAATAATTCACCCTTATGTTGCCAATCTAAGTCCATCTGAGCCACTTTAGTCTTAGCAGCATTATCCACTTCAAGGCTGTTCTGGTGTTCCTCTGTGGCCCAACTCTTTGGGCACATGAGCATCTATATGGCACAACTTCACCTCCAGGTTCTGCACCCAGGCAGTGATATCTTGCCACAGTGCAGTAGCCCAGATGGGTTTACCTCTGCAGTGCCAGTTGCTCTGCTTCCATTACTGCAACCACCCCCACAGGGCATTTGCCACCAACCTTGAGTCAGTACAGAGGTAAAGCACTGGCCACTTTTCTCGTTCAGCAATGTCCCAGGCCAGCTGGATGGCTGACTTGATTCACCTTCTCCTTCAGCAGTTTCTGCAACTTGTCGTAGACAAGTATAGCAACTCTATACACCTGCTTTCCATCTCTGACACTTCCAAAGCACTGGAGGGACCCGCTGCTCCATATACTTGCCAATACTGTCCAACACACCCTGCCACTCATGGCTGTCCATCCTTGGGGAAAATCTCTTGGTGATCCTCCTATATTGTCATCTAACCCTAGACAAGACTCGAGCCAGACCCTGCTTAGCTTCCACAATTGAATAGGATCAGGTGTTCTCAGGGTGGTCATGCCATAGGCAAAACACAGAGAACATATGAAGCAAAAGCTGGTTCCCAGAAAAAGAAGCAGGGTGTTTTCAAGGGCATTGAAAGGATATTCAGGATCTTCAACTCTTCTAGAATCTACTTCCACTGTAAATAGCTTGGTGGGGGAGCAGAGGGTGTGAGGGAATGTCTCCTTCATAGGCTGACCACCCAAGGAGTGAAAAAAAGGTGTGTAATTGCTGAACACTTCCATTATATACCTCCCAAAGTATAGAGGTGATGACCACACTGGGAATGCAAGACAGATCAGTTTCATGATCAGTGAGCCTATTGTATTACAAGTCATTGCCATGAAGTACAGTGAAATAATAACCTTAGCCAAGGCCCCCCAGCTGATAAAAACTAAAACAGCAAATACTGGCTGTACGTAAGGTGCAACATGCTGAAACTCCAAGACCAAGAGCAACAACTCTGAGAGCAAATAAATCAGCATTGCAACGAGTGACTATTAATCCGAAAAAATGAATGCTCATTACAAATACAATTAGACACACTCTGGTCAGATTTGTCATCATCTCAACCCTTTGAGCCCCGGGCTGGGCGCCACGAAGAAGTGTCATGGTCTAAGCCCAGTTGGTAACTCAGAATCAGGCAGCTGCTCACTTACTCTCCCCTTCTTCTTTCCCCCACTCCCAGAGGGTTGGGAAGGAGAATTGAAAAAATGCGACTTCCACAGGTTGAGATAAGAACAATCCAGTGACTAAGGTATAACACAAACCACTGCTGCTACCACCAATAATAATAATGGAAAGGGAAACAACAGGGGAATAGAATATAACTGCTCACCACCCGCCGACTGATGCCCAGCCTGACCTGAACAGTGATCTGGCCCTTCCGGGTAACCACCCCCAGTTTATATACTGGGCATGACGTGCTGTGGTATGGAAGACTTCTTTGGCTAATTTGGGTCAGGTGTCCTGTCTCTGCTTTCTCTCTTCCTCTCTACTTCCCCTCCTCCATGGCAGAGCATGATACTCAAAGTCCTTGGTCAGAGTAAACATTACTTAGCAACAACTAAAAATATCAGTGTTATCAGCATTGCTCCCAGGCTGAAGTCAAAAACACAGCACTGCACCAACTACTAAGAACGAAAAAAATAACTGCTACTGCTGAACCCAGGACATCTTACTTTAAAGAAGAGGATGCTTGGAGGAACTGAAGTTGTAATGAAATAAGGTCTTACTTAAGTAAATAAACCCACTGAAGGGATATAACGGGACAGAGAAAACAGTGAGATCCTACTGATATTATCCTTCTCCCACTCTTCAAACTTTCATTTTTTCAACAAAGGTAAATTCACACATCTCTGACATAATTGCCACTTTATTCTGTAGAAAAGGTCAAGTTTTTCCATCCCTCTTTATGCCTTCTTTGAGTAGCAGAAAATATAGGATAACAAACTGTGCACATTGTACACCAGAAATATACCAGTTTGTTTTCAAAACCTGTACATTCAAAGGGTACTTAATATGTTTGAGATTTAAGCACAACATTGAATTGCTCCATTCTTGTGTGATCTTTGTTAAGTTTTTAACTATCTAATACAAATTCATAATTATTTCCATTGTCTGTGTAACAACTCTGCTCTACAAGTAAATAAAACTAATAACATAACATAGGACATTCATATTGTACCAAATGACAAAGTTTTTGCTAATTATTGTGAAGCAAAATTATCAAGAAGTCACACAAGGATTTGTGCTACTGGAGGAAAAGGGCTGAATGGTAAAGATGCAGTTTCCTGAGTTAATTAAGCGGATAAAACAGCTTAATGCTGCCAAAAGGGTTTTACTGTACTCCTTCCCATATCCCCCCATCTCCCTACCCTGATAAAAAGTTGCCACCCTCACTTTGTGCCAATTCCAGCACATGCTGCTGCCCCATCTTAAAAATAGTATAATAGATGTGGCAAAGATGATCAGATTTAATGGAATAGAATTGGTATGATGAATGAATAGTGATTTGAACTGGAAATGAGACAACTCACAGGGGTGTGACAGAGCTGTACAAAATCCAGAATAGCACAATATTGAGCTGGACATGGATTATTCACCATTTTCCATCACCAGAGAGCTGTATCACAACAGAATGAGGGTCATGGGGAGTGAATTTAAAACAAGTAAAGAATGTGCTGTCACATACCACACACATGAATGGTGGGACTTGCCACGACAAGAAATGGTCAGGAGTATAAGCAGGCTTAAAAAGCAATTCAGTGAATTAGTGGAGAAAAGGTCCAGAAAGGCTACATAACACAGCAGCGGGGGCACAGTAAAATCTCTCTAGACAAGCTGGTAGATGCTGCATACGCACACCAGAAGAAGGACTGTAAGAAGGACTGTACTTGCCCTGTGTCTCTATTCTAAGCATCCCGCACTCATCACTTACAGTAAGACTGGAGCTGGATGGACTTTTAACCTGACTCAACCTGGCTGTTCTCATGTTTTTAACAGGGCTGACATTGCCTGGAGTGTGTTCGATTTGAGTCATGCAATCAGCTCTGACAGCAGTGCTGTAGAGGTGGTGCAGTGTCTGGGGAAAGGAATAGCTGTTCACAGCTTGATTTCCATTCATGTCAGCAAAGTGCAAGTCCCAGTGACTGCTTCGTATTGAATCATCTAAAATAAAAATACTGAGCAAATCACATAGGCAGTTAGGTCCCGAGAGAAGCAATACAAAAGAAAAGGGGAAGGGTGGATATGCATAAGTAGATGCCAGAATAGGGTGGAGGTAATCCAGAAGGTCTCAAATACAAAATTAATACATTACAGAAGTTATATTATTATAAATGAAATGTAAATGACCCATTAAAAAAAAATCAATACAGCTTGTCAATTTAAGTATGGCCTGACTAAAAAGTATTTAACTATATTGTGGAAACCCAAATACCATTCTTAAGAGGGAGCAAAACCACACATGTGCTACGGCTTTTGGCTGCCCTGCCCTTCACAGGGGGAGGGAGAAACACCCACAGCCCTGCTGCTGCTCCTGCAATGCCTGAAGAGAAAATGCAATCATCCTCTTCCTACCTCATTGATATGTCTTATCAACATTATTTTAATTAGGCCCTGTATTCAGAAACACAAAGACTAGAACCATGCTCTTACTAATGACGCTTTGCACAAATAAAGTTATAGAAATTCCATTAGATAAAAAGTTAATGGGTGATGCCATGGGGTGCAGCTAGGTTCATGCACAGAAATACAAAGTGTCTTGTTTGGGAAGGAAGGAGATTAGCACCAGTTCAGAGCATCTCCCTGTCAGATTTTGATCAGTTCAGATGTACCTGTGTAGCTATGCCACTGGCTAAAGCCTCCAGGCTTAGGCTATTTGCTGCTTTTTATCTTTGTTTTAGCTACCATCTCTAACTCATAAGAAACATGCCATGATCCATGACAAGCAATTAAGATAAATGTCAACCCTTGTAAACCTTCATATAAGAGGCTGCATTTCTGATACATTTCAGCACATTTGCAGAAGCCATCAGAAGCCAGCAAGGTATAAATACCTCAGTTCTAATGCCGAGTGCCTACAATTAAAAGCAAAGTTCTTCTGCTCCAGTTACTTGCTTCCCAAAGACCTTTTACCAAACCAAGGAGGATAGCATTTAATCTGTTTATTTCTAAGGTTAAGTAAGAACGTTTCTTTATGAATTTTTATAAGCCACAGAGAAGTGCATAAGGTCATCTCCCTCTCTTAGATCACCTTTATAATGATAGCTTTATTCTAATGAAACATAAATGTGCTTTCTATTCAACGATGTTACTGAGGTCCACCAAAACCTCAGTATTACAGACATTCATTTTAACTTTCTTTTGTAGTTTTATTTGCAAAGAAACTTCTGCATAATGGCTCTCAAGTACCTCTCTATCACCTTATGCCTCACTATCAGAGTGTATACCTTCAATACACATTTCAAATATGAAAACAGAGCTTTTTTCCACAGTGCAGTTTTTCAGTTTTCAGGTTCTGCATTTTGCCTTCAGCCACCTGTCAGTTTTATGTGTTTCTCCTATTCTTCCACCCCACAGTAAAAACGTAAGAGCACATCTTGGGATAAGGCATTCTCACCCTGCTGGCTTTCTTATTTTCTGGTAGCCAACATTTTCCATCAAGTCAGATCCTGCACAAGCAAGAAATTGATACTCTGCCCTAGCCCAAAGCAGGCTCAGGTCTCTACCTTGGTTTTCAAAGCATTTTGTCAGTAGAAACTGTTTAAATCTCTTTAACATCAATTCTGGCCCAAGAACTGAAACAGTTATAATTACTACTCTTTATATATATACACTAGGTAGCAGATCCAAGCTTCATGTAAACAAAACAAAACCATTTCACCCAGGTAACCAAAGGCAAAGTTTCCTCCCCTCCAAGCATAACAAAACTTCCTAGCTGGAGCATCTTCCCCTCCTGCAGAGGGAGTTGTGGTGTTTATGTGCTTGTGGTGTTTATGTGTTTGTACAGCTCTTTCCATGTAATACCATCTAGTGATTACTACAACAGTCCTAGACAAGTAATATGGAAGCTTTAATTGGTCAGATTTTTTTAGTACAATTAAATGACTGTAAAGTGCCTCTCTAAGGGCAGAGATAATTCCAGAAATTAAAGTAATTCAGGAGAAGTTATACAGTCTTCACATTAAGAAAAATACATTTTGCTCTTACTGGTAGCATGTCGTGGTTTAAGCCCAGCCAGTAACTCAGAACCATGCAGCTGCTCACTCATTCCCCTTCTTATACTTCTTATAAGTATATGCTTATAAGTATACACTCACTTAAACTTCTGTGTGGACCAGATGGCCTAGCACATCAGTCCCACAGAAGTATAAGTCTCTAGTAGATACTGGTGCACAGTGTACCCTGATGCCATCAAATTGCCAGGGGGTGGAACCCATTTTTATTTCTGGAGTGACAGGAGGATCCCAACAGTTGACAGTACTGGAGGCTGAAATCAGCCTGACTGGGAAGAAGTGGCAAAAGCTACAAATACAGCAGATACACAAACTCCGACCACAACAGACAACACAGAGACTCCAACTCCAAATACAGCAGCTACACCAACCCTAGTGACAAGTACAGCAGCTACTCAAACTCTGATAGCAACAGATAACGCAGCTACTCCCACTCGAAGTACAGCTGCTACACCAACCCTAGTGACAAGTACAGCAGCTACGCATACTTTGAAAGCAACAGCTAATGCAGCTACTCCAACTCCAAGTACGGCAACTACACCAAACCCAGTGACAAGAGGATTCATGGGTAAGCTTACAGAAATTGCACCAAATTAAACTAAAAAGCTGTGCTGTTCACAGGTAAGCTATTGAACCAAATAAGTTAGAGCCAGAAGTCCACAAGGTGCTAGAAGCTGTCATCAGTATGGTTAATTTTATACCAAGATGACCTTTAAGTAGCACTATGAGGTGGGGAGTGACCATAAAAATATTTTGTACCACACACAGGTTCACCAGTTATCTCATGGCAAAGTGCATTGAAAGATTTTCAAACTCAAACATGAGTTATCCATTTTTCTTTCACTAGAAGATAGTGTTCCAAATTTGCTCACCTTTTCTGCGATAAGTGGCTGATAGTTGAAAGAAACTAGTGATGTGGAGAAAGCATTTTGAAAACAGATATTTGGAAATTATTGTTACATGACACTGTGCGAAAAAACTTACGTCACCTATAAAACCCCTATGTAAGCTTAAAAGCGAAGAACTGTTATGGTTTAAGCCCAGCCAGTAACTCAGAACCACCCAGCAGCTCGCTCACTCCCACCCCGCCCTGCCTTCCTCCCCACTTTCCCAGAGAGGTGTGGAGGAGAAGGGAAAGAATTTAACTCCCATGGGTTGAGATGAGAGCAGTAACTAAGGTATAACACAAACCGCTGCTGCTACCACCAATAATAATAGGGATAAGGGAAATAACAAGGGAAAAGAATACAACTACTCACCACCCACCGACTGATGCCCAGCCCAACCCAAGCAGTGATCTAGCCCTTCCAGGTAACTGCCCACAGTTTACATATCGGGCATGATGTGCTGTGGTATAGAATATCCCTTTGGTTAGTTTGGGTCAGGTGTCCTGTCTCTGCTTCCCCCCGATTTTCCCTCCTCCCTGGCAGAGCATGAGGCTCAGAAAGCCCTTGGTCAGAGTAAACATTGCTTAGCAACAACTAAAAATATTGGTGTTATCAGTGTTGTTCCCAGGCTGAAAGTCAAAAACACAGCACTGCCAGCTACTAAGGAGAAAAATGACTGCTGCTGCTGAACCCAGGCACTAACAGCTATCTAGAGGAAATACGTTGCAACATTCTAATTTAAAAAGCACCAAACCACCAAGAACAGTGCAGGGAGTTCTACACAACAGCTTTGGTTTTTCAGCTGCCAATCTCTAGGAAAGCTTTCAGTTAATGAACCAATTACCCACCGCAGGCAGGTTCCAGACAGCAGGTTAGGATTGTGCCCATCACCTGCACTTCCCTCTCACGTATCCCAGGGCAAATGAGCCAGGCACCTCCTCTGTTCCCACCAGTCTTGAAGCCACCCAGGACAGCTGGCCCAATGTTCCACTGTTTTCAGGCCAAAATAAAACCTTTGTCTGATCTTTTGTTTCTTGGAATTATATGGAGTCTTAGAGAGGTTTAGAAGAACAGTATATTTGAAAGATACTGTGGCTTTTAGCTCCAGAAGTACTTCCTCTGAAACAAACCTCTGCAATAAACCAAAAACCATCAGCAATAAAACAAAACAGCATAATCAACCACCCTAATTTACTCCGCTCTTGCTGTAGTAAAGGCATTAACTTAAATTAGACCTTACAATTTTGCCTGATCATGTAGCCATTTTTTACAGTCATCCAAGATGAGGCATAAAGAAATGCAAATTTCAGTAAGCATGCACTAGTTGAACTGACTAAAGAGATATCTTTTGTTCAGCTCTAAAGTGATATTTTCAGTATTTACAGTAATATATTAGGTAAGGCTTGTCAGCACTTCAAAGCTCTATAAGGAACTTTGCTTATTTAAAGCTGTGATTTTTAACTAAAACCTGATTTTTAACTTTCTAACTGCTCAATGTGGGTTGCAAATACATTAGTATAAAGTAGGCTCCAAGAGCTACCCTCCTTTCTATTTTCACCTCCTGCAGCTCATTCCTAATCTAACTCCCTTCCCATTTTCTACTGACACAACCATTTATGTAGCCATCTACTGAAAGGAAATGAGAGGCTAATTCAGGTTAAAATTAATTCTTCTGGGGAACGGAGTTTTATTTATTGCCAGCAATAGTAGTAATATTTGCCAACACAACTGCCAAGAAGCAAGGAAGGAGATTTCCTAAAACTGTATAAGCACTAAGTAAAAAGGTACCCGGCACCATACTCTTATTTTACAGGAAAATAGAAGGTCACCTCCAGCTCTTCCTTAAAATTGCCTGTGTTTTCCTGCACTGAACCAGAACAGAAGCATTTCCATGTTCACCCACTATAATTCAGGTGGGAGAGGGATTACACCAGGTAAGGGCAAGCAGTTGAAGGGTTTTAACATCATATACACCAGCAGTTTCAAATGCAAAGCTATTACACAGAAGCAATTTAGGTCTGACTTCACATTTAGATTTCTGTTTACTTTCTGCAGATTTACATTTACAGATGACTGTGGATATGACCTAAGGGTACATCTATTTTCAGACAAAAATGCATCAAACTATGTCTAGGATATATCTGTAATACTTACATTTTCACAAGGAAGTAACTGCAGCTATGCCAGCCACGTCTTTTTGGTACCTCCAGTTTAAAATATCATGTTGTGTGTCATGTGCATGTTGTAATAACTTTTGTGCTATACTTTTAAGCCACAGACAGAGATATTAAGACACAATATTATTAGCAGATCAGAAAATAGCTCAAAAAATGCAAGATCCATGATCTCAATTTCTAGCAAAATCACCAAAGATAGCAAGAGATGGTCAGTGAAAATGCTCCCAAAGACCTCAGGGGTTTTGGGAACATGCCAATAATTTCAGGCAACTCCACCTCTGTTTTACTCCAGAAATACATTCAACTCTCACTTCACCATATGCAGTTTGACCTTGCCGCAGATTAACTGCACTGTACATGAAGACATCAGAGAGTTAACCCTGAGAAGAGTCAGGTCTGTCCAAGTAGGTCTTGTTAGTTCCCTTGCAGTGCCTGTAAAACAGGTCTCTTGCTTCCACTCCAGCTTAGGAATGCTGATACCTTCTGAAAATGGCTGTGCTATCAAACACTGATGGAACTGAGAGGATCACATATTCCAATGCTTTTGCACTGTATCAAACAGCATTTATTCAAAATGATTATACTGCCAAAGATTTTGGGTGGCATGGTTTAGTGGGAGGTGTCCCTGCCCATGGCAGGCAGGCTGGAACTAGATGATCTTAAGGTCCTTTCCAACCCTAACTATTCTATGATTCTATGATTTGCCTTTCCCCTTTTACTGCCAAGACAACAGAAACTTCCTTCAACAGCAACACAGATATACAGACAAGTCCTCAGGAAAGAACACCTTCATGTACAAAGTTGTCCTTTTGCAGTTGTCCTGCCAACTAGGCAAGTTAAACACAGCAAAGACGGCACAAGATATTGGGCCATAGAAGAAAACATAGGAAAATTATCAACTAATTTGTATTAAATGTAAGTCAAAGAAAGACAGCCTTCTTTTATAAAGTGCAAGCCCAGAGAAAATAGCGATTTGGCAAGAAGGAAACCCAAGCTGACATTCAACTGTAACACTGATTTGATCAGTTAGTCCACTAGATTTGATGAGCCAGGGGAAGCAAAGCTTGGCGGTAATTGCATTGTGCTATATAGAGAGATTCTTCACGGGGAGAGGAACAAGGTCTGCTCCCTTTACTTCCCCATGTTAATAAGACAACAGTGACAATTCAAATACTTCAATAAATGACGTAAGGGAACAGCACTACAAAACCCCCTCTCAGGTCCAGCCTGACTTACCTGACTTCCTTGCTTTCAAGGCAATGACAGCAGCCAGTTCTCTTTGCACCTAAAATACCAGGAAAGGAAAAGATGATTATAGTTCAAATGAAACAAAATGCAACACTGGTAAAATACTGGCTATCAATCCTTTGGAGCAGTCAACTGTATATGGAATTATGTAGGTAGTTGTTTTCAAAACTACAGCCACTTTTCCTGGGAAGTCTATTTTCTTTTCAGCTAGGAATTCAATGACAAATTTAATTTCAGGTAAATACTGCACACTCCTTGAATTCACATGACATTAGAGAATGGGTAATTCAGTAGCCCAACCTGTAATTTATTTGAACGGCATTTCTCTTTCACAAGCAAACACTTGGAGCTTCTTCTTTTCCCTGTTAAATGTTTGTTTTGCCTCTGCTGAGCACCCTGTAAGGCTGGATTTATGTGTGACTCCTGGATAAGAGAGTTCTCCATACTGGGGTTTGGCTGAGGTTCATATCTATAGGTGAAATTCAGTTTTTGGAGCTTTCAGGAGGAAACAACCTCTCCTAATAGCATGGGTGAGCTTTCAGGACTAAAGTTTAGCTTGAGATGAACATGCAGAAGTAATCTGATTTTCAGATTTACAGGCTATTTCACTTAGCCTGTGATGAAACAGCCCTGACATGCCAGCCAACTCCCTTCCTCAGCCTCTTGTCTCTGCATTTGTCATATTTTCCCTATAATCTCTGCATGATCACCTATATCCAACTCAATTCTCCACCCACTTCTCTCCATAGGTCTGTTCCTTTTTCTAACAGTAAAATTCTGTAGTAAGCATTATTCTTATGCTTCATATTTCCTCACTGCCATCTCCTGCCACATTGTACCTTACAGGACCCCAGACACTCTCCTGCATAAACCTCAGTTCTTCCTTTCCTCTGCTCCATCCATGTTCTCAGGCTTTTTCAGACACCTCACAGCTCCTTTCAAATTCCTTTATTTTCCTAAGGCAGCCTGTCCTAGTATTGACCACAAATACAGGAGATTTCAACTATTTTTCTGTCTTACTTCTCTGTACAAAATCTCCTGTAGTGTATATTATCCCTCTTGCCTAACAGACCTATGCAAAGCTCAAGGCTACTTTACAGTGGAAGTTTTACATCCAGTTTCTGAGAGCTTGTGAAATTCAAAAAATCATTCACAAGACATGTGGTATGGTCACAGTAAGGCACAAAGCCCATGGAGGATCCCCAAAGTAATAAAGTTACTAACAACTGTTAACATCTCACTCTCATGACTCTGAAGAAAAGTTTGAAAACATGAAACAAGGATAGTTCAGATAATATTGGTCTGAGCCGAAAGACAGACAAAATCATCCAGGACATCTCACTACCGTGGTAACTCCAACATCCACTGATCAGCCACTCAACAGCCACACAGTAGTACACTCTACATGTAGCAGAAGGCAGTCATACCACAGGCCATATCCTTCCTCTGTTTACATCCTTCCTTCCCTTGTGGCAAAGGACGAAGGAGGTTTTTTTGCTGTCCTTGCAAGGTACAAGGATCTTTTCTACTCTTTGATGCTGTCTCACTGAGAGGGACAGCTTTCTGCCACTCCTAGCAGGAAAATACGAAGGCAGTGCCACAGTTTTCTTAAATGCTGTCCTATTTCTGGAACAATTGTGAAAGCTGGCAGTATTGCCTTCTCTTCCTTCCTTCCTTTCTGTACACTCATTACCATGTCTGGAGAACTCTTAATCATGGCTAATGTAAGCATAAACTGCAAGTAAGATGGGAAAGAACAGTTCTGTGGAAAAATAACTTGTGTGCCTGGTTGCTTGCAGCAATTAATGTACACTAGTAACAACATAGACAAGCTACACAGAGATAGAGCAGGATTTTCAATAAAAGCCCAAGTTGTTTCTGAATAATATTACCATGACTTTTCACAACTAAATTGATCTGACACTCTGTACTCACTAACCTCAGCAATGTCGATGCCCTGATCCTGGTCTATTCTCACAGGTTATGACAGTAAGAAACAGTGCACTAATGTCTCAAATTTATCTTTTAGCATTTAATAAATACATTATCTCAAGATCAGCCTGAAGAAACACTACAATCTGAAACAGTCGTAAACTATACCATTTAACCCAATCAAACAACTGAAAAATGCAAATCCCCCAGTAACTGTAAAGAAAAGCCCATCTTCTCAGGAAAAAAAAAGCAGCTTTATGGCATCCTGTGGTTATATCTGCAGTATTACTTTGGCTTATTAGGTAGTACTTTCCAGTTTTCAAGGACAGTGCTAACATCACAGGCAATAAAAAGACTGTTTTTCTGTATTTTGTCTATGTTATGCAAAATATATTATTGTTTGCCGTGTGTCAGAACTGCACCTGGCATATTACTTAATCTGAGCAAAATCCTTCAATTAAAGCAAGAGAAAAGAATGCCTTCTAGATTTAATATTAAGTAAATGTTCTTTCATCAGAGGGTTTCATCTTGATGCTCTAACCTCCCTTTCATAGGACTCATTGAAATCACAAAGAATTGGTACTGCTGAGCATCCTTTTGATTTTCCCAGTGTCCCTAGATTTCATAATCTATATGCTTTTGTCTACTTTAGTATAAATGCACTTGACATCTCAGCTGGAATGCAATTCCTATGCATTATTACACCAAAGGAAAACCATGTACAGCATTCATTCCTTAGTGCACACATGCAACACATTATCATACTTCTTCCTAATAAGATTTCAGCTACTGCCTGTTTGACAAAATCAACAGTTGCACATCACATTGAAGATAATAATGTGGACTCAAAGTAAAATACAAATTCAAAGAGGAGCTATGCCTAGCACATTGAGATATTAAATACAAAAAACTGGTTTATACACATAGCTTATCACTACAGTGTTACATTGTCTAAACAGTATCCCATTTTAAGTAGCATTGCAGATGTCAAAACTGATTCAGTTTAAAGGCCTGCTTACCACATGTTATTTACAGAAACACTATGCATCTGCAAGAAAACATTGTGAATGTGTTGCTGGCGTATTACCACATCTTCATTAGTTTTATTTTTGCAGTATGAAAGAGCAAGAGTGTGCATACAGACTGGTACCCACATATACTTCTGCTAGACTAAATACAAATAGCGTATTTATAGAGTGAATTTTGTCACCTTCAAAGGATAAAGATTTTTCAAAAGTAAATGATAACTTCTGTCCTTTTATCCATGAATCTAGTAATTTTATCATAGAAGGTATAGTTTTACATCTAGTAGACAGTTCATACCACCTCTGCTTTTCACCCCATCTCTTTTTTCTGCTGATACGAGTCTTTTGTGAAAGTTTTCTAGATAGTATTCTAGATGCCAAATAGGCCGTTAGATGTAGAAACAAAGTGGTAAGCCCTACAGAAGCTCAAAATTAAATCCTGCAACAGGAAGCTCTAAACAGCAGGGATTTAAGAAGAGAGTCTAGTCCACATTTTTGCATGTCAAATAATGATAGTATGATGGACTCAAAACCAAAGTGGTATTTGCTGACCTCTAAAAGTACCAAAAGACTGTATTTCCCAGATTCACTGCATCCTGATATTTTCTTCTGTTCCATCACAAGGTAAGTTAAGAGCTTTGCAGTGCAAACACACATAGCCATCCCACTGTGCTCTGGTTTTAGGAGACAAGACACTGAAGCTGCTCTTTGGGACATGACACTGGATGCATGACAGCTCTGAAATACTTCTTTAAATACAGGAGTAATCACTACATTTTCTTAAAAATTCATGACGAAACAGATTATCCAATGCAAATGTATTTCAAATGGGACTTTGCACCGCCTGCATGTCAGCTACCTTTGCAATTTAAGTTTAATAGTGTTGTCAGTGCCTCATTGTAATGGAGTGTATGATACGAGCATATAATTCAACAGGCTTCATTCAGTTATCTTGGCTGACCGCTTCTTCCAATGTAGAATAAAGCATAAAGAAAAAGCAAGACCTTCAACAAGCTACTTATCTTCTGTATCTGATTCTGCTCTTAAAAGAGGTTTACTCCATACATTAGGCACAAGTTAAGATGATAAAGAAACCTGCAGGTTTTTTCCCTGCTATCCTGACTTTGCAACATTCATGCAGCTATTGCTATTATCTTCTACAATCTCCAAAGCCTTTGTCTAAAACCAAGAACACATTTCCCTAATTAATCAGTTATACTCTGGCCAAATCATAAAAAATAATTAAAAAAATATTTAAAAAAACTCCACAAATTGTGCAGTGAATGTGAAAAGAACAAGGGAAACACCACCTCGTAACAAAAAGCAGTTGGAAACAAGTAATAAAAGAAAGGCCAACAAAGAAAGCCAGGCTATAGTAAAGAAATAAAGCTGAAGAGAGGAATTCATCAAATTTGTACAGATGCCTGTGTCTGTACTAGTCACTACATAACTCCTTCATAGCAAGCGCATACCTTACAAATGGAATTTAAAGTATAACTGTTTCAAAATTAATCATAAATTCAGCATCCTAAAAATGCCTATTTCTGCCCCCTGCCTGTAAGGAGTGCCTGTGAAGCTAGCTCAGATGTATGTGCTTGCCATACGGTTACTTATATTTAGGATAGTTCTACCCTCAGCAACAGCAATAGATTTTATAGAGTTACAGAAGTATATAATTAGACCGTACGTGATATGTGCTTACAGTTTTTCCCTGCACTTTCAGATACTAAAATGGTGATTTTTCTTTTAGGCACACAGATTCCTCCAGTGTTGCTTGGGCTGGATCTTCACAATTAGTTTAGGTTTGAAAATTAAGTTCCCAAAAAAGAAAAGCTGACACAGAAGCTTCCTTCTGACCTGCCATGGAATGTTTTATTCCACTACAAGAAAAGCAACAGGAAAAGTAAAAGATATAGTGGGGTTGTCAACACCAAAAGGATTTGAACATCCAAACCTAGAAACACACAAAAAAGTCAACTCTAATCCCTGACTGCTTTAGTGCTGGGCTGGAAATAAGGTTTGGGTGGGGTTTTCTTCACTTTTGAAAAACTAATCTGAAGAGTATTGTGAACAGGACCCTTGGATTCTTCAAGGAAGACTCGCTTGATTGTGTACAAATTACATGTGAGCCAAAAATCAAGACAGTGTGAACACCACAGGCTAATAACTTCACTTTTGGTTTACAGCCTTTGCTCACAGGACCCTTTTTTCTGTACAAATTCTGAAGCTGACAGGAAAAAAAAACAGAATCTGTATCCTGGTGAGTTCAGCCCTCTGCTGAGTGGTGCAAGCTGAGTGATCAAATTCCCTTATACATGTAACACATAAAGGCTCTCCATAAACTCACAGTGTGTACTTTAGATTCCTGTCTACTGTATGGAGGGAAAGCAATATTCTGGAGACACAAGAGAGAGAAATTGATACACAGATCTGATTATTTGGTGGATTTTGCTCTGGCCTTAATTCTTTTCTCCAGGGTTAGACTAGAAAAATCATTATAGAGAGCCTGCACTCTTTTGTGAAAAATCAGTAAATGCATGAGAAAAGATCAGTCTTTGTGACACCACCACAGCAATAGATGAGTCTTGGGCCATCTGGTGATTCAGCTGCCTAATTTTTCTTTAGCTAGTTAGCTACAGCAATAAAATGGTTCATTAAAAAACAAAAAGCCCATATGCCCTATTGCTGGAATCATTCAGGATGTAATTCAAAGGTCTGACCTTGCAAGCTAGATGTGAAGCACTCTGAACTGTCAATTACTCACATTTAAGGATATGCATTTTACTCAAGCTTGTCCATCAACAGTTAGATCCAGTTCTTAATTCAGAAAGTCACTTTGTGTTATTGAGTACTTTCTGGTTTTAACTAATGAAAAAACATTAGGTTTTTTTAGGTGGTGAAGCTCTTGAGGAATACTGGCAATGACTTACAGAGTAGGTAGTTTTGAGGGTTTCTGAAAAGACATATCTTGCCAAAATGTGGTTGAATTTTTTCTATTTATTTCTCTGTATGGAAATAAAATTGAGGATATTGAGGCTCTCCTTTCATTTTTAGTTAGGAAAAAAGGTATAGAAGACAAAGAAGTTGAATATGGAGAAAATAAAATAATAAAAAAACCCCAAATTTAAACCGCATTTTTTTTTAATATTATACATTTTAAGTTATTTTTGCATAAGTTTGAGCTTATGAAACCACTGGCTTTCCAAACACATTATAAAATGTCTTTTGTAAAGATGTTTGTCTACAAAAATATAGCACAAATTCTCCTCCTCTTCCATTTTTCAGTTATTTCAACAAAATACTTTATTCATTTTACTTAAGATAGCTTTTATCCTCCCTCACACCTTTCTCATGGCTGTGTTACCCCGCTTGGTTCAATTTCATCTCTGTACCTTCTCACACATCCAAGGCAGAACTCACATTAATTCCATGTTTCGCTGATAGCATGATTTAGGTATGATGTTTGTGGAGCCATACAATCCCAGAATGGCTGGGGTAGGAAGGCATCTCTGGAAGTCACCTGATCCAAACCCCTGCTCAAAAGTAAAGTCAGCTAGAGAATGCTGCTCAGGACCATGTCCAGATGAGTTCTGAATACCTCCAGGGAGGGAGACCACTACCTCTCTGGATAACCTGTTCTACTGTTCAATCTCTCTCACAGTAAATAAGGCTTTTCTCCCGTTTAAGTAGAATTTCTTGAATTCTAGTTTGTGCCATGGTTTCTTGTCCTGTCACAAGATGCCACCAACAAGAACCTGGCTTTGTTTTCTTCATTCCTTTCCATCAGATATTTATATACTCTGATAAGATCCTCCAATAGCCTTCTGCTCTCCATACTTAATTCTCAGTTCTCTCAGCCTCTCCTTGTAAGTCAGATACTCTACTCCCTTAATCATCTCCATGGTTATTCACGTACAACCCAGTACCTCCACATGCCTCTTGCACTGAGAGTTCAGAATTGGCCCCAACACTCCAGGTGTGTCACACCATTGTCAAGCAGAGAAGAATAATCACCTTCCTCAGCCAGAGGACAATGGCCTTACAGAAGGCAGTTGGTTTTCTTTGCCACAAAAGCACATTTCTGGCTCACGTTCAACCCAGTGTCTACCAAGACCCCCAGGTCCTTTTCTGCAAAGCTGCTTTCAGATGGCCAGTTCCCAGCCTGTAGAGGAGTTTGAGGTCATTTCTCCCAGATGCAGGACACTGCATTGCCCTTAGTTGAAATTAATGAGATATGCATTGGCCCATCTCTCCAGGCTGTCAAGGAACCTCTGAATGGCAAATCTGGCATATCAACCATTCCTCCCAGTTCTGCATCACCTGGAAACTCGCTGAGGGTGCGTTCTGTACCATCATGCAGATTACATTAGATCAAGTGAATTGAGCTTAACCTTCTGAATTCATTTCTATCTGCTTATTAGAACAAGTATCTTACAACAAGATGCACCAAATTCTAGCACAGACAGGATAAGCTGCTGTTTATTATGAGGGAGTTCATTGAGGCTAAATATAGCTGTGAAGATGATACCCAGGCTTCCTGGGTGTGTCTCCTCAGAAGCTTATGATAATTATGACACCACTGCTGAGGACCTTTCTCTTCCTTTTATCCCCATGCCATCACTGTCATTACACTGAAGTTAGTTGAACAAGAGGATCTGAGTGCAAGCTACCTGGCCGAAAAATCACAATGATCCTCTAAACTGGTATCTCCTGGGCCATGAATAGCATGGTTTACAAGAGATCAGGCTGCAACAGACCTTGATTGGACTGATTATAATAGCTTTAGAATTGCACAGTAAGAACTCAATAAAGCTTCCTCCTTTCAGACACAAAAAGGTAGTTTGCATTACAAACACGTGCTCGCTATGAGCAAGTCTTTAATTTGAAAGGATCCAAAGCTTGACAATATTTCAAACATGATCAGTACAAACTTTGATGCAGTGACCTTACCGCAGAAGTGAGACGAGCAAGAATCTCGGCATTGGTTTCTGCCATATCTTCTATTTTGTGATCAGGCCTGAAAAAAATAAGAATAAGATTTTATTATTTCTTTCATTCTATTTCAACATCTTTTGATTCCTGGAAAGCAAGGAACTGTGTAGCCACAGGCACTAATGTAAAGGGGCTTTTGACATTCCATATCAAAATGCTGACTGCAACATGACAATAATTAATTGTGTCAGTAAAGGCAAGAGTATACATACCCTTTGACCTCTGCTGTTAAGAACTCTTTTGACTGGACTAACATAAAACAGTGAGAGAATTCTTCAGCTATAAAAATGTGATGAACAACTGAAGATTGCAGGACACTTAGCTCAGAGTTGCTTATTTGAGTGCATAATTTGCTCTGCCAATAACCACTCCATCAACAGACCAAATTGTTTTCTATCTGCCAACCCAGCAGCTGAAGTGTGAAGTAACACCTATGGAATGCAAGCTCAAGTAGATAAAAGCAGAAAACATCAAAATCATTATATGACACATGAAGTTTGATATTAAATAAATACTCAAATAACAATGTGAACATGAAAAGAGCACATCAAGAAGCCATAAATTAGCAAATTAAAGCAATGGTTGAGAACACTATTAGGTTATCCTGACAGTTACTCACAAGAGAGGCTTAATGTGTCTTTGCAGAAGCGAGACAGTACAAGAAGAACCCTTCTGAAAACTGTCACAGAAGTCTGGCTGTATGGAAAAAGCCACACAAAAGCTGCTGTGGACAGTACATGGGATAGGACTGTGTTTCTGTGCTTTTCTTTAAAACAGTTTAATTCCCATCATTAAAATATCTATGAGCCTTTCAGAAGCCAATCATAAGAAAGATACCAATACGATGGGGTTATTACTATAAGAAGAAAAAGAAAATGCCCTTGAGATCTTTACTTTTCAAGGTACTCAAGAAGTGTGGCATGCCAGCAAACCAAGCAAATACATAAAACTGCAGCTGCTGTAAATCCCAGGTATTAGCAGAAGCCCCTATCATTGACTAAATAAAATAATTGCTCATGCCTTGATGTGTTTAGGGGGAGAGCTGCCAGTATGTCTAGAACATGCAGCTGGTATATTGTGGTTCTTACATCCCATGTCCAAAAATTCTTCCCCTGTTAAAAAAATAAAATCAGAAACACAGAATGACACATGCATTCATTCTGAGAAAGTATATTCAGACCAAAATGGTAATTCAGATTAAAAATTGATTATTTTCACAACTGCCTTTCATACGCAAGGAAAAATGTGAGTTAACATTTTTAAGTGTTATAAGCAACCAAAAAGAAATAAATGAATGCAGTTTCATTTACAAATGCTGATTTATTCAGACTTTAAAACTCAGAATGAGATTAAAATGACTGACCTCTTTAGATGCTTATGTTTCCCTACACATCTGATCTCTTCTGGTCTCTCAAAACCAGGCTAGGACCTGGCTCTTCTAAATTGGAAACAGAAGATAGCTCAGTAGACAGAGCCACAGATGCAGACTGCAAACTCAAAACAGCATATAGCATAGCTATTTCCATCGTGGGCCTTTATCACTTCATCTTGTGTTTAAAAATGTTCCCAGCATTCATCTGCATATGAAATTCAATACTTCTGAAACCATCAATATACTAAAAATTATAGTCCATAATCAAAGATGAAGAGTGTATTGTGATCCCCAGGCTAACGGAAAAAAGTAAGAATGAATGAATGCTGAGGAACAGAATCAGCTCAGATATCACCCTACTTTTTCAAAAGGGGGCAGGCTAAGCGCTAGTAAGGCTGGTACAAAGCCCTGGCAAACAAGCCTAAGGCTTATACAGCTTATAGGGGCAAGTCAGGCCCAGCACACTTTTTCTGGAACTGGCATAATTGTACTGGTGTACAGTAGTGCACTATGTGAAGGCAACTACAGTGCTTCCCAACCCACTGACAGGAAGCTACATGGTCCAGGTCTTAGACCTCAACTTTCCAATGCAGAGCCTCTGCATATGTCCCTATGCTGGCTTTACACTCCACCTACAATTACAGTAAAAGAGCCATGGATACCTGAGAGTTGCTTGCATTCAACAAGAGCTTTCCAGGAAATCCATCAGGCAATAACTAAATGAACATCCCACTGTGGCTATTAATCTCAAAACCAAATTACTTTTCTGAAATTAATAAAACATAAATTATTGCAGGACAGAAGATACAGAATATAGTGCAAAATATAGAGAAAAGAAAATAACAAGGAACATGAGATACAGAAAAAAGATCCCCTGTTAATATCTCTTCAAATAATTAAAAAAGTGTTATGGGATACATTTCAATAGTCTATGGTACCAAATGCATTCTTGAAATGTTCATTTAGTTGATCAGTGGTTCTGGGAATTAGGTGTTGTTATAAACACTGCATTTACAAAGAAGGATATAGAAACATACAAAGATTAGACACCTGATACAAAGCCATTGCAGTCACCTGAAAAGAATTCAGGACACACTGGATGAGAGCCTAAGTAATTGCTCAAGTTTGTAAGGAAGTCCATGGCATGGCTTTCAATACAGACCTTTTGTTTCCAGGTTACTGCAATATTCAATACTTTTCTGAAAATAACAGAATAACCTATGATTAACAGGGTGTTTAATTACCCCAATAGGCCTCTGCATCAGTCCCATCTCATTTGACATTTACAGGGGCCCAGTCCTGTGGAATACACATAACATCAGCCTTCAGTTTAGTGTGAGCGGCTTTAGTGTGTAGAGAATTTGCCAAAGTCAAAAGGCAACAGGGAGCATTTATTCAGGAACTGCAAGCATGTCTCAGGCTTCAGAAGGCAATTTTCATTGTAGAACTTACTACAGTACTATATAGTACTATACTAAGTACAGTACTATAGTAAGTATAGTACTATAGTACTATATAGTACTGTATTACTATATGTAATACAGTATTATACAGTACTGCTAATACTGACCAGAAGCAAATGCAAATACATTACAGATCTATACAGCAAGTTGAGACCAGGCAACATTTATTTAACAGGGTTTCCAGAAGAAATTCTGAAGGAATTTCCCAGAGCTGCTACTGCCTACTCAAGCCTACAGATTCCTGCATGCAAAGCAGATCCATGGTACTTCACAGAGACCCACTGACACAGCCAGCAGTTCAGGCAAGCACAAGGCTGCTGTGAAGGAGACAGCTCATTTGGCTCCTGGGACTACCAGGAGATAGATGTTCAGCATTGCCTTTTGGTAAGCTGAAAGCAGGCAGTTGCTTCTGACTTCATCAAAAGCGTGCAATCTAATTAACAAGGTAAGTATTTCTTCATCTCTATGTATACACAAAATTAATGCCTTCAATACAGACTATGAGAAAAACTAGGACAGAAAAATAGATACAAAAAAACCCACAAAACATAAGAAACACTATGCTTCCAGTGATATGAAAAATAGCTTATATATTTGAGAAAGGACAAACACTCATTCCAACAAGTGTTTTTAGAATTGCCCTCTTTCTTCATACATATATATACAAAGAGTATATAGGCTTATTTAAGGTGGTCAGATAACTTCAACAAACACCTCATCACATCTATTCTCTTTCAGATTGTGCATTAGCAGTGAATTATTTGCATTGAGAATGGAGAATTTTGAACCTGAAAAGCCTCCTTTCCCTTTAATATTACTGTCCCTCAAGAGTATGCCATTATTTAAAATTCAGTTCTTGTATATGCGTATTTTATATATGTATAATATATAGATTTATATATATTTATATATGTGTTCCATATATGTATAATTTTTTTTAAAAAAACACCCTCACAATCTGACAGGTAAACCCTCCATAAAATAATTCTTCAGTGACACTGTTCCCAAAAGGAATACAACTTCATGAAAATTTGAGCAATGTGAGCAGAAGGAGCTGGATATGTTCATTAATGAGTAATTGCTCAATTCATGCACAGGAATCATACTCCACTAGAAATGACAGTTGCACTGGAATGATAAAACTGCAAGGCAGACTGTAGATTAAGACCTAAAAAGTTTTCAATGCATTTTCCTATCCAGCATCCTTCATGTATCACATCAATATGACCTATCTGCTCTGTCTTTTTGATTCAAAGTCTTTGCATGAGAAGTCATAAACCATGAAAAGTGGACTGATTTGCAATGACAATGAGAAAAACTCAATTCCCTCATATTTAAGGGATATACAGACTGCTTAGCACCAGCACAGGCTAGAAGACAAAAATTTCTATTTGCAAAAAAAGTATTCACAGTTTTTCTCTTATATGCATCATCTGCTTAGAAAAAAATCAAGTTTCCACCCTGAGCCATGCAGAGAAATTACTGAGATTTTGTTCCACCAGCTCAACATGTCTGAATTTAAGAAGCTGCGCTTGAGACAGCTTACAGGGACTTTGGTGCTCCTTTAATGTATTTCCCTTGGACATTTATTTCAGAGAATGTGTTTTAAAAATCTAACCTGTAGATAAGGAATGTACCTACAGAAGAAAGTTTTGCCTTGACATCAAAAAGAATAAATCCTAGCACTGCAGAGTAATAGTTCTTCACAGTATAAGTATTGGGTTTGAGGATTCATCATGCTAGGGACAATGAAGGAATTTAACCCAACTTGCCTACCCAGGCCAGCTCCTGCAGATTTGTTTATGCATGAGAGATCACGAGCCTCCAGACCTCTCACCAAGACCTTTTTCCTATATTTTGGCCTCTTTCTGTGGCAGAGGTAACTTTGATTTCATTCTAGGTGCTCTAAATAAGGCAACATTAGAGTGCAGCTGTATCAGCACAGAAGGTATGATAACATCCAGTATCAGGCGGAGAGGAGACAGATAGGAAGTGAAACTCTTAAAAGGTGGATTCTGAGAAATCAATGATGTGAGATTACAGAGCTCTGGCAAACATGCAGTAGCCAGCAAAAATCAGCTACCACTTTTCTACCCATTTCCTCTTTCTATCTGATGGCTGATCCTGTCACAGTGCAAGGGCATCTGATCTACCAGTCAATCAGCTCCACAGCATGGCTGCTGCTAAATTCATGCCAAACTTCTGAATGTAAGAGGAGACAAAAAATATAATAAAGCCATTTGCCCAGGTAATCCAGCAAGCTAGAGTCAGCAAGATAGTGTGCAAGTACCACAATATGCCAAAAACCCTGAGTTGAGTGCCTTAGTTTATCTATCCACAATTACAGGGCCCATCTCTACAAAGCTTGCCAACCCCGAAAAGAAAGCTGTCTCATTTACACAGTGGTTTGGAGGTAAACAATGTCATTATAACACAGTGACTTACAAAACAGTCAGCAAAAGTTGCAAACAGCTGTACATGCACACTTACAGATTACACATGTCAATCCTGGGAGGAGACAAGGGCAGTAGTTGAAGTAGGAGCTTTACTCCATTCTTCCATCCTTCTTCTTTCTCATATTCACAGAATAGGCAGGTACATTCATCCACTGAGAACTGGTAGAAAGCATGAGTGTCTTGAAAACAGAGTTGTCGGTCCACTGTTAGGAAAAAAAGTAACATTAGATAGCCTGTAAACTTTTACCAGCTAAAAGTTCTGTGTCCTCACCTCATTCTGTATTGCTCTTTACCTTACTGCTGTGTTGCACCACCATACAGGGCAAAGGGATTATAAACTTGGCATAGAAGCAATCTTGCCCTGTAGTATTACTTCAGTGCACCCAAGCAGAAAAACCCCAAAACCTCAATTTGAAGAATTCCAGGCTCCTGAAATTCAAGCATTAAGACTGCTTCAATCAACGAAGGCTTCAATCAATTTTGGAACAGTTCAGAATTAGAAAAACCTTCCACTCATCAGATTTCTGAGCCTCAATTTCTATTGGTTTCTAATCTATTCTCATTAATGGCCAGGCACTAATAAACAAAGTTCAATAATGGAGATGCAGCCACTAATTATTCCAGCTTCTCCTCAAATTCAGGGCTGCTGGATTTGTGAACTAGACCTGGGTAAGATGATGTGCTGTTACAACAGATCTTCCCTGGCAAAATCAGGATTGAGCTGAGATAGAAAAATGGGGTCCAAAGCCAAGAGCACAACCTCCTGCTTGAGAGTCATTCAGCTCCTGCTGAGGCTGCGTGATCAGACATACCATCAGCGTATGTCAGAAAAGGTTAAAGTGAACATGAAGAGGATATCCTCCATAACATCTCACCTTTCACAAGGAGAAAGGTTAAGTGTCTAGCACAGACCCCAGGGTGGGGTATGCTCTGAGCTGAGCTACCTCAGTAGCTACAACCACAAAGCTGCAAAGTAGCTACAAA